>JAACJT020000648.1:47510-66155 GCA_009936485.2 Gymnarchus niloticus | reverse complement strand
CTTCCCCCCCCCCCACGGGCCCCCCACAAGGTTCCCTTTAATTGCCCCCCCCCCTTCTCCCCCCCAACCCACCCCCCGGGGAGGGAGGGAGGGGGGGGGGGGGGGGGGGGGGGGGCTGGTTAACCTTCAGGTTGTGTTCACAGCTCCCGCTTTTTTGATCCTATCCACCACAGGAAAAAGATCATATCCATGCCCACTGACTTATGCTGACCTAACAGGCCCCTCCACTGTGACTCACTAGTGCAATCTTTGACCCCTGGGTTATTAATGCTGTGAAATGGACAATATTTATGTGAGACTGCAAGTAGCTCAGAGCTGCTAGACACTGGAGAAAAATACCACATTTGATTTTCAGTAGTAAAACACTTCAAATTTTCAATTAAATTTTATTTATATAGTGCCTTTAACAAGAAGAACTGTAACAAAGCATGTTACATAGTCCCGGGCCCAGGGTCCCCAGAGAGTAAGCCAAAGGTGACAGTGGCAAGGAAAAACTCCCTTAAAAGGAAGAAACCTTGAGAGGAACCAGACTCAAGGGGGAAGCCCGACCTCCTCTGGCCGGCACCAGGCAGGACAAATTCATTAGTACAAATAAGACATCAAGTTCCATAAACTGTAGCCCTCTGTGAAATCGCTACAGTCAACTTTATTAGCTTTTAATGTTAGATACTGTTGTCAGGAGTGATTGTAGAGAACCAGGAGATGTATCATCACTTTTTCGTAAATACGAGGCTGATCTATTACACGCAGTCCAAGTACAGTAACGGGATCTGACTACAGTAGAAGGATGGTGGCATTATAACTGCATTCAAGACGAAGCCACTTCATCTCATAATGGAGTATGGTAATGTACCTATCCGTGTGTTTGCTGTTAATTCACACTATGCAGTTTGTATCATTCTTTCAATCATTAACAAAAAATGGGAGAATGAGACATAAACCTTGACTTTTCCGTTGGAGTGCTTGTTGTACCCAAACAAGATCAGACAACACTGATACATATAGAGATCCTGGTACACGAGGAACAGGTGGACACTGCGAATGAGCCACTTAACAGTCCCTCCTGAGGTGGATGGTGCCCCCCCTTTGAAAATGGTACAAACCCGAACCATTTAAATTTGCATATCCATTCCATAGAGTCATATGTTGTTGTACTGTTTGATAAAAGTTACAACATCATCTTCTGTGCTGGAGCCATCTCGAGCACTTGGGATATCAACATTATGCCAACGACATGCAAAGTCTTCACAATATTGGACTTAATAATCGGCAAGCAAAAAACGCCAGTAAGGCGACCCTCCAAAAAAAAATAATTCTGTCAGCAGCATTCCGGGGTAAATTTACTATAGCTGTGTATTCACTCCACCTGCATAGAAATGTACGTAAACTAGAGGCCCGATACATTGTCAGGGTAATCGACACGTTTCTTCACCTTCTCTCCGTCAACCCCAGGTGGTCCAGGTAAGCCCAGATCTCCCTGTTTGAAGACAAGAAGTTCATTGCCACCTGACAGTCACGTAGCAGGCTTTGGACATTAAAGACCACCGCATTCCAGACAATAAACCCCTAAATAAGCTAGGGACAAAAGCACATGCCAAATGAATGGATGCAAACTCTCACTACCAAACAGTGCCCACCTTTGCTCCTTGTTCTCCAGGAGGCCCTGCTGGTCCTGGAGGACCCTGAAACCGATGGTGAAACATATAAACATCACTAAGGCAAATAATCTAAAATCAGTGTTCATGTTATTCTTCAGCTTACAAATAACAGTACATTTTGTTATTAAAAAAACTTTCATCACGATAAAATCTTGTCATTTCAGTATAAACACAAAATTCGGATTAATCTGCCCATAATTAGCAAAATACAAGGCAAGGTTCTTTTCCAGAAGAAACAAAAGTTGACTTTGGCAAAACATCATGTTTAGTAAGTAGCACAAGAAATGTTGTAGATCTGTGGTCCACATCATGTTGAAATAATTCAGTTTCCTACCATTTCCCTCTGTTAGCAATGGAAGGACATTCAGGCCTGACCTGGAAGGCGCTGCTCAGCTTGGCACTGAAGTCGATTGTCTCAATACTTCCCGGCTCGCCCTTCTCTCCCGGTAAACCCTATGGGGGAAATGAAGCATTGCCTTTTCACTGATTGCACGTCACTCAGCACCAGTTTAGTGCTTCTGGATAGGTTTATGACCCAGAAGTGCTAAGCCTGATCAAGATTAAAGCATCAGAAAAGGAATAAAGGAACAAGCTATCCATTCAACTGAAGGAAACAACAGCATTCGCTAAAGAAAAGCATAAAACTCAGTAACTTGATAGCAATCTGGCATATTAATTTAAGCTTTTTTTTACTTTCGTATCTATTACATTAAGGGGAATAGCTTAACGGTGTCTTACTCTGACACAAAACTGATTTCACAGATTTCCACATGGACGCAGTCACTTCATAGTGTCTGAGTGACACAAATATAAACCAGTCAGGTCTCACTAATATTCACAGTGATCCACTCACTTAAAGGTGCCTGACTGACATGAATATTAACCAATCAAGTCTCACAGATATCCACAGGGATCCACTCACGTCATAGGGCCTGACTGGCATGAAAATAAACCAATCAGGTCTCACTGATATTCACATGGATCTACTCACTTAATGGCTCCTGACTGGCATGCATATAAACCAATTAGGTCTCACAAATATCCACGGGGACCCACTCACTTAATGGTGCCTAACTGACATTAATATGAACCAATCAAATCTCATGGATATCCACAGGGACCCCTTAATAATGTCACTTAATAATGTCTGACTGACACAAATATAAACTAAAATGGTGTCTGACTCTGACAGACCAATTAGATCTCACTGAACTCTATAGTGATCCACCCACTGTCTCCCTGGTGGCTTGTGTGGCTTGCAGCCCCCTTGTCCCCCTGATCGAGGGGGAAGAGAGACCAAGAAGTTCCACGGTTCACTCTCAGCACAGCGCTACACAGCGGTCACAATAAAACCACAGGGACCTGAGGTACAACAGGCCATTCGTTTACATTTCACACACAGACTTATTATTATTATCTGGCATCCCTTGCCTGTAAGACGCAGCCATAACACTTATCTTATAATCACACTGCCTCCATTTCACTATATGCATCACTAGCCTCGTTCACAGCTGTTACCTTTAGGCCTGGGATACCATCCATGCCTTTTTCCCCATGGTCACCAGGTCGACCCGGCTCTCCCTGATTGAAGGAATGAAATGAGACTGATAAAATACTTTAGAAAAGAGATGATGTGCTAAGGATGTGTTGAAGTTGACCAAATGCTCCTGTACTGTGAGGCTTTCAGCATATCTCAAATTAGCTCTAGGATAGCAACTGGGAAAACGTCATTAGCAAACTGAACTGTGAAACTAGGCGTGAAAGTTCCTACAAAGTTCCTCGGTGGTTGGGTGACACTGCAGGTCAGTTATTTGTACCCGGGACTGAAAGGTCACCGGTTTGAATCCCATGACTGAAGTGGCCATATCACCACCGGGCTCTTGAACAAGACCCTTAACCCCCAAACTGCTCCGGGGGGCAGATAAATAGCTGACCCTGTGCTCTGACCCCAGGGTTCGATCTCTCCTGTGTGTGTGTGTGTGTGTGTGTGTGTGTGTGTGTGTGTGTGTGTGTGATGGAAAACAAGATGGGATATGTGAAATCCACATTCTAATATACATGTACAAAATGGTAACTAAAGCACTCATTTCATTTTCATTATACAAAGTTATTTTTCATGTCTGATATACCGGTCATAGAGTTAGAACTTATACTGATAAAGAATTTTACAAGGCAAATAATGTTCAGATATAATTAAAATACTGAATTACACTTCAGTCTGTTGCTGGCAGAAGTCAAGGATACTACGTACCTTCAGGCAGGTAACTGCCTAATTTATCCCATGACTGCATTCATAACAGTACATTTGTCTGGAATCATTAACTGACCTTAAACCCTGGAGGTCCTTGTGGTCCTGGGACACCTTGCTCACCATTCTGACCCTATGGCAATCATTTGCAGAATATATTGAGAAGAATAATTCTTTTTCACTCAAGAAAACTTCTAGGTAGTGATGGGACAAATGAGGCTTCAAATCCCGTGGTGGGTGAGCATATCCTGAACAAACCAATCAATGCTATTGCCAGCATTGGTTTGGTAGTTTGGGATATTCCCAGCCACCACTGATTTTGAAGGCTCACTTACCACCAGCATTGATTGGTCAGTTTAGGATATTCCCACCCACCACAGGTTTTGAAGCCTAATTTTTCCCATCACTACTTCTAGGTGAGAAGAGTTAACCTGATTTAGGGGAAAACCAATTAGAGGAATTTTTTTGGAGTCATGGATGGGCCCATTGTCTATTCATTTAAAGAATGTGTGAGTCATACAGACAAAGCCCTTCCGAAGTAAAATTAATATATCTTGTATATGAAGCCTGCTGTGGGCAATCATCTCTGGAGGGAGAACTGGTTCTGTCAGCAAGAATGCCGGTTTCACCATTTACAGAGGACATCTGTCCATCGTAGCCCTGTGAGTCTGTGCTGTTTCATATAAATGGAGAGTCTTGGTAGAATCATACTGCCAGATATAGCAGGATGGTTCCCAGGTGTTCGCTGATAGATTCCATAGCCATAAAACTGACAGAACTCAAATCGATGTATGCATAACAGATGAAATCCCACCTGTATTCCGGGGAGGCCCCTAGGACCCTTTAATAAACAAAAACAATTAGGTACATGGTTAAAAGATGTTTCCGTTATTAGCACTATTCAACATATTGAGACATGAAAGAGTTCACTATTGTGACAGAGATCTATGGGAAATGGCCTCTAGGTACTGTGTACTGCAGCCATTCTATAGGAAAAAAAACAGGAGTTGATACATTCAGTATGTTGCTAACAGAGAATCAGTTCCCTCCTACCTCAATGCCATCTTGTCCTGGTGTCCCCTGAAGTGAACAAAGATGGGGCAGTTAGTTTAATCATTTGGGCCATGTGTTTTTCAGTTAAGGATTAAAACGGAGGATGTCTGTACAGAACTCACTAGGTGTCAGTATTAGACCAAATACCAGAAACGAGGTTTCTGTACCAGCTTGGTTTAAGGTCTTGGCTGTGGATGAAACTGAGGCCAATTTATGAGCTGGCCAGTGCCAAATACCTCCATCTAAAACTCAAAAAAGCTGTGTCTGAATCCCACTTTGTTTGCCTTGAAAGGCTATGTTGGACATCGCTCCCTCTAACACTGTCAAGAATCCAAAGATCATACATATACGGTATTTTGAATTCAAGAAAAACTCATAAAGTAGCATGTAAACAATACGTGCTAATGTAGGAACGTCTTTGAAGACCCCAAGGTGAAACCCTTTCCAAGACAAGTATCTGTCCACTTTCTGGAATACCCCCATCCCCCCAGGAGTGTATGTTTGGCTTGAAAGCTAGCAGAGACTAAAACAACCGAAAACATTGTGGTTGGGATATCTGCAAATTTATTAAGGTTGTTAGGGACATGTGCCTCCCATCCTTATCCAAATCTACACCTGTGGGATGAATGGGTAAGCATCGTGTCTGTAGGTTGCACCATGGTCCTGGGGGAATCTCATACCATTGTGTGCTTGTACATGGATTGTATGACAAAGCCCGCATGAACCTGACATTCCAATGCACTTGTTGCACGTGGCCAATAAAACATCTTGAATCTCCTCAGTGTTGCTCACACTGAAAAATACACAGACCACACAGGAAGACCCTTGTTTTGCCCCTTTCATGTTTTTGTTTAAAATGTGATTTTCTCTGGCACTGGTTCCTCTTATCTCCTATAAGCCACTATTTACAGGGCCCTATGGCAGCCAGATGGAGCCCCTTAATGCATATATTTCTTGGTTATAAAGCTTCACTGATGGCTGATCTACACTAAGGCACACATAAATCTCTCAGTGCTTAAAACTAATGATTATGTTCAATGTCAAAGCTTTCACTACATCCATTTCTTCAGCGGGAAAGCACAATTATGCTAAAACGAATGCTGTGTTTTAGCTAATCTACTTTAGTGTTATTACCATCACATTGTACTGTGACAACTGGCACTTTGACCTTGAAAATTGGAACTTTGATAGTGACTTGGTCTTCAAAAATGGATTTTTCAAAAAAGAATGGAAAAAAAACAATAGGAAAGTGCACGTTTGGGATTAAAGTATGATTACAGTACATTTGTTAACAGTCATGGTACCTTGTTCATCTCCCCCATTCCGGGTGAACCATGTGACATGTGCATGTGACTGTGTGTGTGTGTGCGTGCATATTGCATGTCTGTGAGGGCGAGAGTGGCCTGAACCCTGCCTAACTGCCACTCTATTTAGAAGTCCTGCTGAATGTTTTCCTGGTCAAGGTCTGGAACACTGCGACATGCAGCATTGGATACACAGTAATCAGACGAGCCAATTGGACAGCTGGCAGTTGGTGCCAGTGAAATAAACTGCCTGGCCAAAAAAAAAAAAAAAAAGTCCCCTTTTCAATTTAAATGAGCAAATACAGTACTTAAGAGCCAACGGTCTGGTCTAGGCTCAGCAAAGTTATGCAGCAATGAAATGACATCAGCTGAGTACCTGAATCTACTGAATGACCAGGTTATCCCATCAATGGATTTTTTTCTTCCCTGACAGCATGGCCGTATTCCAGTACAAGAATGCCAAGATTCTTCAGGCTCAAATTGTGAAAGAGTGGTTCAGGGAGCGTGAAGAATCATTTTCACACATGAACTGGCCACCACAGAGTCCTGACCTTAACTCCATTGAGTGTCTTTGGGATGTGGTAGAGAGGACTTTATGGGGTGGTTCGATTCTCCTGTTGTCAATACAAGATTCGATGAAAAATGAATGCAAATCTAGGATGAAAAAAATGTTGAGACATTGCATAAGCTCGTCCAAACAACGACACGACGAATGCTCCTTAATCAAAGCTAAAGATGGTCAAACGAAAGACTGAAGTGGGTGACTTTTTTTTTTGGCCAGGCAGTGTAAACAGTACACCATTCCGAGGACCTGAGTAATACTTGAGAAAAGTTTCTTTAATTCTTGTTTAATAGTTTATTTTTGTAATTATGTGGTGAATACCTGTCACTAACCAACAAGTACAATTTATTAATGCCTCAGAAAATGGCAAATCCAAGTCAAAGTACAATATTCTCACAATGTATACTTGTCAGTTCCTGTGAAACGCCCAGACTTTTCATGTAATGAGGATTTTATTTATTTTTTTTTTTACCTTATTTGCATTATGAAATGTGTGTGTGGAAGACACCAAAACTAATTTTGATACAAAAACCTGCATTGTCGCAATGTTAGCAGAAACATCAAAACTACGAGAAACTAGATGTCAAGCAAAATTGGAAGGGTCATTTCTGTAGGACCTTGCTTGTTGTATGATGTTGTACTTTTCTGCTTCCATGTACAGTACTGTGTAAAAGTTTTAAGCCACCCCTCATTTCTTCATATGTTACTTCCAAAGAGCCAGACTGTGTTGTATTTTTTTAATATAGTCTTGAGGAATAGTTCTCCAGGCTTCCTGAAGGACTTTCAAAGTTTTTGGCTCTCATTTTTAGTCCAGTCTTTGTACCTGACCAGCTTCAGAGGAATGTTTTTTTGTTTTTTTAAGCCACACAGTGACCTACGTATGAATCATTCAAGCATCACAAAGCCATCTAGATTAAGGCATGAACCAGTGAAGAAACAGGTGCAGATGATTACAGATGATCAGATGATGTTGCAATAAATCACTGTACCTATTGTCCCATTTTCCTAGCGAAATGTAAAGAAATGATGGGGTGACTCAAGACTTTTACACAGTACTGTACATTAAAAAAGATGTTTCGTGTTCCAATCAATTCATTCTTTGGAAATAGTGGTAGAGGTCACTCAGGGTGGATGGAGATGCCTTACTGGTTCTCCAGCTGGCCCTGGGGGTCCATCTTTTCCAGGGTTTCCTGGGGGTCCTCTCAACCCAGTATATCCAGGTGGGCCTGGGGGGCCAGGAGGTCCAGCCTGTCCTTGATCACCCTGAGGAAAACAGAGGTGGGAGCGACAAAGAGCAGGTTTTCATGAGTGTGGCACGAACAGCCGGCAAACAGCTCAGAGAGCCCTTGAAGGACTGTTCACGAAATCCAGCCCTCTTGCTTATGTTCCTTTGGAATTTCATTCAGACGGGTCATTCCAGCAAGCCTTCTGGAAAGCTTTTTTATTCATATATCTCTTCTTAGCCTGTTTGGATGTATACACTGTCAAGGACAGACAGGACCTTGAGATGGTCTGCAGAATCTATTGTGATGATGGCGAGTTCGAAGGTTTGACAGACCGCTTCAGTTTCACTGCCCTTGGGTGTCTTTTCTGCTCATCTTTATTTCGCATCTGCTACTAGAATTTCCTTTTTATTTTCCGACACTGTTAGTACATGATTGCTTTGTTACACTTCGGAGCAATTGGAGAGCTGTTTTCCCAAGACCTTGCCAACAAAAAACATACATTTGCAGTGCAAATGTTTCCAATATTTTCCTTTTTCCATCTTTCAGGTACAAAAACATATAAACCACAATCATACACATGGAAGGTGTGACAGAGAGCAGAAGAATGTTTGTGCATAGGTATGACAGGTAACAACAATGACATGCTTTTAAAACGAAAGTGTCTACTCATCTACTCAATTGTAAAAAAGTGATCATAAATGCAAAATGAACAATGCGTGAATCATATAGAACACATTTTGAAAAATTTTCCTAATACATACCACAGGCAAATAAACAGTCTGTTAAACAAAAACATCACATTTCTTTACGCCAAACAATGCTGGCCGCTATGGTCCCACTTTCTTTTGGCAATCAAGTGATCAAATACTTCAGAAGGCCATTTGTGAAACTACGATGAGGTTCTTCTGAAAATTCAGGTAGTAGACAGAGTGAAAACTATGACCAGAGTAAGGACAGACTAACCAAGCGAAGGGGAAATCATAAGAAAACTACATATTCGTCCTGGACAAAGATTACGCTGCTTCTAGCAGAAAGGAATCCACTGTAAAGGAATTAACAGTGAGAGGAAATGAAAGGTCTTTGAAACGTTGAAGGAGGCCAAGAGGTGAACGGAACACTACAGACTTAGGGGGGCCTAATGTCAACCAAGACCTCCGTGAGGCCCAAGATAATGAGAAAAAAAGCAACCAACCTTGATTGTGAGGATCTGATTACTGAGCAGACCGGCGAAGGCTCCGTTAGAAACGTGGCCCTGGAGAAAGAGGGGATCAGCAGGGAAGAAACAGAGGCACAGAGAGGGAAGGGAACATTAGCAGCATGGGGGAACACAAACTACACAGAGAAACAGGGTTCTACCAAGAATACATTAGCCCCTTTGGGCAAAGTTCCAGACTCTAATATTGAATATACAGACTTAATATTTACTTGTAACCATTCCTGAAAATCATTTTAAAAACATGTCTCTATTTTTATTTCACTCACTTTATGTGATGTATATGGCATGCTAACAAATTACTTCAGGCATGTCCAGACGACATCTATACACATCGTACAGCGAGTGTTTCAAACACAAGCAAGCTGCTGATTTTTTTTTGGTAATAAATGATTTCAGAAAATTTTCCCAACGAGCTGCGAACTTATAACAAAGCCTTGAATCTTTTGCTTTCAACAACATGAAATCCCGGCACCACTTTTGAAATGTTTCCCGCTGAGAGTCGGTGTGATTGTGGGGCGAGAGCCGAGCTGAATGACAGACACGAGGGAGAATCTCGTGTGATGATCATGATCAGCCTCTGCGAGACGGGGGCTAAGCTGTCAAAGTTTAAGTTCAAATTATGTTGAGGTAACCCACACGGCACTTCACAGCTACAACACATATACGTAATACAAATGGCCTTTGATTAAAATGACACATTCTGATCTTCTTGTACCGGTTTCATAATGTGCTGTAGAAAATTAAGGACTTAATCCCACCTATGGCTGACAAAGTGAACGGCTGCCTTGATGGCTGGAATTCAGTTAGTCCCATGTGTGGAGAATGTCAGTATCCATTCATTTGGAAGTGAAAAGCCCTTCATGAAGCCTTTTCCCTCTTTTTTTAGACATGGCTCGAGAGCCCTTCAGTGCAACTCGCCTGTTCTCTATCATTCCACTTAATGCTGTGAAAACTACCTTTTCAGAAGGTGACCTCACGCTCGTTCTGCGACTGTGATATGTGGGGGAACCAGCAAAGCTGAAGAGGAGACTTACCACGGGCCAACTGTCACCTTGGTCCCCCTAAAGATGAGAACAAGCAAGAGATTTGTCTGTCAAACGAAGTTTGCACAATTACCAACACTAAGCTACATGTAGCTCAATGTACACAAAAATAGCCATAACAACACCCTTCTTAGATGTTTTGTAGACGTATTAAAGGCCAGTGTATAGTACATGAAAATTAAGTCATGACCAGTCATTACTGTAATACTGCCGATTTTGTGACTATGTTAAAATCCAAGGACAGGCCTTGCTATCATCGGCTATGGTATTTAACACGTTTTTCTGCTAGCCATTTCAGCACAGCTGCAGAAACCTGGATTTAGTCAGATAATGGCATTCAAGATGCTTGGAAAAGGATTCTTCTGACTGCTCTACCACTGGCCCTGCCTTCAGATGTGCCTCATGAAGATCTGACACAGCTGTCTGTCATATCGTGAATTACGGCAACAGAGACAAACATAGGAGACACAGGGCACGCACATGGAACTCAAAGACTCCCACACTAATAAAACACAAATAAATCTTTAGTGTTTAGCGACTGGTCACCAATGTCACAGTTCACAGAGACAGAACTTGAAAGGGATTGCATATGTCAATGCTCTGTACAGTACCTTATCCCCTTTGAGGCCAGCTGGTCCCTAGAGAAACAGGAAAAAATATGAACGATGCTCTGCTTGAGCAACGTGCAACTGATTTTTAGATAAAGCATAAATTTTACTTCTGCCGTTTTCCCTCCTCTTTTATTTATCATAGCCATTTATGAGCCTGAAATAGGAATCTATTTAAAATTTTCAGGCACCCTGGATTCGACAAAAAGTGGTCATAGAATAGCGATAGGGGATTGCGAGAACTTACCTGATTTCCCTTAGAACCTGGAGAACCCTGAGAACGAAGGAGAACCTGATGACTATTTGAGCCATGTGACAAGGTGCAGGTCATTTCAAAAGCATGAGCTGCCATGCATTAAACAGCAACTTTTTTTCACGCAATGCAGCTAAAACTTACAGGCTTTCCATCCATGCCGACCGGTCCCTAAAACAGACAGAAGGCTAAAGTACACATTTTTTAAGGTCTTTAATGTGTAAAACAGCACAATACAATTTTTTAAGAGTAATTAAAGAGTAATTCCTCCAGTGGGAGGAAAAATCATACTCAAGGTTTCTTAATGTGACTATCAAAACAATCAGTTACGTAAATGGATAAAAATAAACAAAGAAAAAGTTAAAAATGAACAACAAATGGACACGTTGTGTTGGAGAGACACTTCAATGTAGTATTGTCTAATTCAATCAATTTACTAAGATTTATTAACATTAACGCAAATTGACCAGAAGTAAATGGTTTATTATTGTAATAATTTCACAGAAAAAAAAAGGACAAAAATCAATCAGCTTCTGGAATAGCTGTGTACGAAATCAGATCTGCTTGAGAAGGTCGCTGTCCAGTACAACCCAGGTTCTGAAAATATTCTAGGGAAAAAAAAAAAAAAAAAATCTGCTTCTGTCCTTTATGACCCTGCATAGATTACACAGAAGAGTCATTCTGGGATACATTAGCCCGGAGAAATTAGCAGACATGCTAACACATGCTTTCACTAAGAGTCACATAGATATTAAAGTTCTAAAATTTAGTGGACGTTACTCAAAGTATAAAAAAAATAACAAGCTGGGCACTACTATGCAGAACTTAAAATTTCTCTGTGTTTTCCTACTTTGACCAAGGTTAGGAGAGTCCTGGAAAAATTATTTGGATGAATAATTTCACATTTACACTTCCTAAACCCTGCAAAAATACCCAAGGCTATAAAAAGCAGAGTGTTTCTTTAGCCAAATCCTTTTAACGTGATCCAGCTGTTATTCACACTTATACTGAAATTTCAATATTATTTTGACAGAAAGCAGAGAACAAAGGTCTATTGTATGGAGGCCAGGGGTCTCTGGAAAGGTATCTTGCTTAAAATTGAAAATACTTTACAGTAGACAGCAGAATGACTCATTCACACATCTTTCACAGCCTACATTATTGCATACGCAAGTTTACTTTATATTATCATTCCACTAAACACATTGAAATTCTGACTTCACGCACGTAGTATGTTATTGCAGTGGTATTCGATCCAGTAGGTTTGTCATTTGACTTCCTTGGATTATTTGAAAACTCCAGGAGATAAGTGCATTATTAACATGAAATCCGTGGTCTGGTACAGGTTTTATGGACTGGTGTGGAGCACAGAGGGGAGAGCAAAAAGTGGAAAAAAAGAATTGTGGATAGGTCAAATGAAGGTCACAAGCAGTACGGCAGGAATCATTTATGTTTGAAGATATCACCCTTATCGTCACAACTAATCACCTGCAAAATCCCACTCCTGTCGGCTACAGCTCGTCACCCCGACAGGATAAGCGAATGAACGGTGGTTCATTAAACTGCGCAGCGGGATTTAAATGAGCAACCGTACTGGGTAACAAAAATAAGTGATTAAGGCTTTTACTCTCGAAATCCAATAGATGTCGCTGTTTAGCAAATGACAATAGTACAATGTAATAACCTAACTGCTAAAGCCACGTACATTGGATTTTAGTGAAAACAAAATAAGCTCTGTTTTTAAATAACTGTGTCTTTTACGCATATTTAAGTCTACATTTCTACTCAGAGGGTTATGAAAGACAGGTAACCACTGAAAACTGGCCAAGAGTATAATGTGATCTTCATGAACTATCAGAAATTGAACCAAAATATCAGAAGTGTACTGTAAAATACAGAGAAAAACAGACGTAGGCTGGTAAAGTGACAGGAGCCTGAAGCCCTGGAAAGCAACGATGCAGCATAGATAGCCAGTACTGTCAATTTATAGCTGTGTAAGGTGGACAACAACGAGGGAAATCATCGGTGACCCAGTGATGAGGTGAATCAGACTCCGCTTCAAGAATCAGGAAATACAGAATGCAGGCGGACAACACACACACACACACACACACACACACACAATTATTTGAAGTCTCTTTTTATCCACAGTATCACTCTCCTGTCACAACACTAATGCATTTTAGTGAGATTTTATTTTGTATGTTTTAAGTACACTGTAATCCAGGACATACAGAACCCTGACGATGATTTCTACAGAACTCAGCAAGATTCATTCAGTATCCTCAAATTGTGGGTGTACATTAGAAATATCAGGACAAGAAAAGGAACTTTCAGGAAAAAAGATATAAACAGTATATAAACATATTGAGGTATATAAAAGTATAGACATGTACAAACATACAGATACATATGTATTATTTGTATATAATATACAGTACTGTGCAACAGTTTTAGTCGCTTCTGGAAAAAAAAATGCCGCAAAGTGAGGACGCTTTATAAACTATACCTGCCATTATTTTTCATTTATCAATTAACAACATACAAAGTGCACAAGTAGGTACAAAAAAACAACCTAAATCAATTTCACTCTTGGGGCACCCAGCCTTTGCCTTCAGTATTTTTTCCACAAGAGCCTAAAACTTTTGCACAGTACTGTGTGTACTAGATACAGTATATACCCCATAATATATAAGGGAGACCCAGAAACCGAAAACGACAGAACAGACGATATAAAGAAAGGCAGCACGGGTGAGAGTTAAATAAACAGCCGAGGGAAAGCTAAACGAAACAAGCAAAAGAGGCAGCAAACAGCTATGAGAACGTAAACCAATGGGATTAGTGGAACTGGAGCAGTAACCTTAAGGCAGGCAGGAGAGGCAAGCAAGGGAGCTCAGCCAGAGGTCGTGAGTCAGTGGACAGTGGTACGAAGTGAGAGGACAGTGAGGAATTTACCGGATACCCGTCTCGTCCAGGGGTACCCTGTTAAGATCAGAGAGCACAGCATCAGTACGTGATGAGAGTCAGACGAAAACGTTCCTCAACACTTTAACCACAGTCCTCAGAACTCCATCAGCTCATTTTTCAGCTGTTTTACAGAGTCATGACTCCATGGAAAACCAGGTTAGGAAAATCAGACAGGAATTCAGAGGCCATTTATATTGCAAAAAATAATATTTTTAAAAAGCAATACATGAACACTCAACAGAAGAAAGGTAAATAATAGCATTTATCAGGACCATTGATAAATTTACAGACTTGGCAGGTTTTGCAATGATGCTGTGGGGTAGTGGTGTTGAAGGAAGCCGTGATAAGAATGAAAGCATTCACTGAGATGGCCAAACCTGGCTGAAAACCAGTGAGCACTGGGCCATGCAGTCACAAGCATCAGCACCGCCCTCTCTGCTCTAGGTGCAACGGCCCAACTCGGTCCCGTCCTCACGTCTCCAAAAAAGACCTTTATTTACATATTCCTCATAAACATCCCCCACGCCAGCAGATGGGTAGGTGGACATAAAGCCCAGAAGAGCGAAGGTGGCAAACTGAGCAAGACTTCAAAGTCATACCTAATACTGTATAGATTAAACACAGGGTTGTTTCTTCAAAGGCTACCTTCATTGCTTACATGAGAGAGAGCAAATTCTACAAGTTGAGTGATGAAACGCATTGTTTGCCCTCTCCCCCACTGCTCCGGGTGGGACAGTAAACCAAGGCGCATGACACAGGGAAAGATCGGGGACTTTATTCGGGAAAAGGCTTAACATCTTGGCATCCGTATGGGGAGCCCTCCAAACTTGAGAAAGCAAAATGGATTACGGGTGTGCAGCCGGGTTTTTAATTTGGGTGCATTTACTGGGGGAGAGCAAGAAATTAGGACAGGCTTATATAAAAATTGGGAATGAGGAAAGTGCCAAGCAGATGAATGCACTCCTCTCAGTAATGAACCCCCCCAGCACATCCAGTACCCTCCCCACCAATACCAACCCTGTATGAAATATCATGATCTGGGGGTCAGTCTTCATCTTACCCAACCAGGTAGCAGATGGAGACTTCCAAAACCACGCTGACCGGAATGGGATGAGATCCTGACTGAAACTAAACTTCCTTACTACTTACACACTGGTGCTTGATGGCAGTACTTACTGGCGATCCTGAAACACACAGCGGAAAAAGAGGCAATCAGACTTTTTGCAATTACTTATAATTATTTAGCTAAGAAGTAAAACACTACTTGCACAAATGATGGTAAATACTATTTGCAGGGGTAAACTGGTACAAAAAAAAATCAATAAATGCAAGTATTTGTCTGTACATGTGATTCAGACATTTTTTCAGTGGGTAGAAAAAACTGGTTTTTTTAACATTCCACTGTAAACCGGAGAAAATGCATTCAGAAAACAGCCAATGCAGTTAGTAGCTTTACTAGAATCTAAATTAGCATATAGGTACAGTCAAATCGCTGTTAACCGGCAAACTGTCAGTGTATTCTGCACTGTACACATGTATATTTCAATGGCTGCTAAAAATTGACCAAGCTAGGTCCACTATTTCATTGCGTATCATAATAAAAATTCAGAGTATTTAAAATCCTGACCTAATTGCCGTTTATGAATGCCTCCATCCACTGCATTCGTGTCAGACAAACCAACATATGTCTAGAAATGATCATTGAGAATGAAGGAGTGAAAATAACTTAAAGTTTCGAGCTGGATCCATCTTCAATAATGCTGACCCAGAACAGGGTGGCAGTAAACCTGGGGTCTATCCCAGGTGGCACAGGGCACAGGACACTGGTTGGAATGCCTGCCCATCAGAGAACACGTATGCCTAGTAACACACATGGCATATTATGGGCCATTTAGAGACACCAATTCAACTGGCATTCAACTGACTACAGGAGGAAACCTGTGCAAAAACAGGAAGACCCTCACACACAGGAGCAGGATCCGAACCCCGAACCCTGGAGGCGGGAAGCAGCAGTACATCATGCCAAACACCATCAAAGTTCGAGGCAAATTGAACGTACTCTAACACACCGGTTAAAAAAATACAAAAAAAGTTTTTAAAAGCCGGAAGAGCATTGTATTTAATTGATATTCTGTATTCAACCGCCGTCTGTTTGACTACACCATAGAACTAATAAAGGTTGGGACAGGAGCTGATTTCTTGGTAGCAAACCCATTGTGTTTTCAATGCTCTAAGCACTGAGTTATGCTTTAATCAAAGCCCCCCAGTCACTTGTGTTTTCACACCATTTTTCCTGCAGATGACCTGGACACAGACGAAACACCAGAATCTTCCCACACCGTGTGTTCACTCATTCTGCCGGTTTGTCCTCTTTTACTAAAATTAGTACACGCTGTTCCCGGCTTTCCTGACCCTCAGCGGCATCCCAATCCTGAAACCTTGGTCATGTGACACTGGGAAGACATCCGACGCTGTTCTGGGGAGGGTCTACTGTTATACAAGCAACTTATAAATCTCTAAATATGAAGTCCAGGTTGAGGGCTACGTCTCGCGTCATAACAGATGCCGACAGAGTAGATGGTCATTCCTCCTTTGCTGGCCTCCTTGGTAGAGTTTGCTAGGAAACAGACTCATAGACGGAATATGCGGGGGGGCAGAACCCCCCCTGGGTGACGAGGAAAGGGCAGCAGACACTATTAGGGGTTTTACTGTGACCTCACCAGACTCTATCTTAGCAATGAGCCTAATGAAGAAGGGATATGCAAGGCACTGACTTCCTTAATTTTGGTGTCATCTATCTGCAGAAATCCAAATGGAATATGCGTCTGTGTAAATGGGGGAGGAGCCTGTGGATCAGGTGACCTGGGATAAACCCAGGACACCACAGGAACGTAAAAACTGATTGGCTGTCCTCGACACCTTAAACGTCTGGGTGTACTCTTAGCAATGATGTTCATGAAGTTCAGGTCCTCACCACTGCAATTAAATCGAAATATTTAATCTGCAATTAAGGCTCCCAGCACAAAAACCAGCAAACAATCCACCACCTTATTGAGAGATGGGATAGTTATATGGGGTGGTGCAGCGTTGGTCAGCGGAAACTGTTTACTAATGAGATGCTCTCCTTCCTTTTAAACTGCTAATGTAAAGCAAGTAGGTAAACTGGGCAAAAAGTGGTAAGGGAAATACCTTTCTAATATAAATGCTGGTATCAGTGCCCGGGGAGACAGAAGTGGGGAGGTACATAAATCAGAATGGTACATTTTACAGGACAGTTACTTTACCGGCGTCTAGACACTAGGAAGTGCCTTGCTGCCATAAACCATGCAACAGCTAGTTTTCTCAGCATGCACTGTGTTTACTGTTTATCTGCCTATGCACTACTATTAGAAAACAAGGGGGGGGGGGGCAATTGCATAACTCCATTTGGAACTTCGGCATATATTTTGACTTTCTTTGCCCAGGCAAAAAAGAAAAATAAGCTAGCCTTTATCTGGTAAAAATCCAAGTGCAGCGTAACACAGGGTGCCTCATTAGGCTGCAACAACAAACACCACAAACTATGGAGAAACCACGGCGAGCAGACTGGGAAAAAGAGCAGTCAGCAGATACTGCATCCTGTCCTCCGTAAACCTCCACTCACGCAGCAAGGCTCCATCTCATTCAGGATGAGAAGGAATCTATATTCAATATTTTTGCATGTTTTTCAGTTGAGGTGGACAACAGCACAGTCCAGCTGGCTGCTCACAATCAGCTTGTCTTTGAAACATGAGTCGACAGGAAAATCCAGAAAGCTCTGCCATACCCCAGTGTTTTTCCTAGAGATTTTTCATATTTCAGCTAGAGCCCAAGGTAAGTAGGGACAACAGTTCATTTTTTTTTACGTTCCCCAGAGCTTGACAACTGGCAGGGGAAACTGGAACCGAGCCGAGCCGTGGCAGGAGTGAGTCCACAAGGCACGTTTCACAGGTCCATCGTTCATCACATCTAGTTATTCAGTGCTTGGCTGTAGTACCACCTGCTGGCTGTCTGCCATGTTTATAGATTATCATTTACATTATAACTCATATTGAATGTCAGCATTTTCTGGGTACATTTATACAACTCCATCCTGTCATATCTTGTCGACTCACATGCTGCCATAATGCCTCCTGACTTTCAATAAAGTGTACGTTTTTATCTATGCCCGCATGCATTTTATTTAATTCTCAGTTCAATTCATTTCTACAGTGCCTTTCACAACACAGATGGCCCAAGGCATTAAACGGGAGTGTGGGGTAATTACAGCATACTTTGAAAAGGCCAGAATACAGCAGGGGAGAGGAACCAAACACTCCAAGGTCAACATATAAGCATGCATCCATCTGTCAGGCTATTTGTCTATCTGTCTGCTGTGGTTGGTGCTACCCACCCACCTATCTATCTATTGTGGTCAGTGTTACCTGTCTATCTACCAATGTCCAGTATCTATTGTGGTCAGTGTTACCTGTCTATCTACCAATGTCCA
>JAACJT020000648.1:0-47410 GCA_009936485.2 Gymnarchus niloticus | reverse complement strand
TATCTATTGTGGTCAGTGTTACCTGTCTATCTACCAATGTCCAGTATCTATTGCGGTCAGTGTTACCTGTCTATCTACCAATGTCCAGTATCTATTGTGGTCAGTGTTACCTGTCTATCTACCAATGTCCAGTATCTATTGCGGTCAGTGTTACCTGTCTATCTATGTACAGTATCTATCGTAATCACTGTTACTTGTCTGTCTGTCTATAGTAGTCAGTGTTGGATTTTTCTAGCTCGCACATTCCTCTGGAATTTGACTAAACAGACTTATCTGGAAGTAATGACTTTCTGAAAGCCAAAATTCCCAGCACTTATCTGATTTTTTCCCCTCACAGTAAAGTAAGTCAGAATTACATTAGGTGGACAGTACTATTTTTATTGGTAAGACTTAAAGGTTTATATGAACACACAGAACATATTCTGCTATATGAATTGCTAAATGATGAAAATTAATTAAGAAGTGACTTGACTGACTTGTGGTTGTAACAGAACTACACGGAAGCTCTCTCACAGAGCTTATCATCAACCTGGAGGTAAAAGTTTAAGAAGTCACTTGGACTGCTGAGTAAACTCAAGAGCTCCTCCTGTGTTCGTTTCCATGGCGCCCAGGATGAAAGTGGGAGAAGGGAGACTTACCAGGTTCTCCTTTCCTTCCCATCCTGCCTCTTTTTCCTGGTGGGCCTGAAAGACAGCAGCGGGAAGGTCTTCATCACATCCACCAGCATCGTTCCTTAGACTCACCTCAGAGGAGACACCGCGGGTAAAATCTGCTCCTCTTCACGTTTAGACAACACTCCACGTACGTTCTCCTACCACAAAGTACTACAGGGAAATGCATCTCAAATGGCTTTAGCATGACTATATAAAAAGGTAAAATTGTAAAATTATAAGTGATGTGGATGAAACAGTACACTAAGTGAAATACCATGTCTCTGTTCAATGCGGCAAGATAGTGCAAGCTGAAAAATCATACAGGGACATTAAAAGGAACATTTGAAAATATTCCCTGAGATGCAGGTTGTTTAGATGAAGACTGTCTAAGGACAAGTATCCATTTGGCATTGTGTCTTTGTTCTGACGTAACTGTAACACATGGCATTAAGATAAAATTCCCTAGTTTTTTTTTTTAACCCTCCCTTGAATTATTTCAACGCTTAGTCTAAACTTAGCCTCATTTGACGAAACCTGCTTGGCATTACATCTTTTTCTTCTCCCTTTTTCCCATACATGAACGTGATTTCCTGTACTCTCTGTTTCCGGAGAGTAAACATACTAATGTCGGGGTCTCAGCAAGTCAGGACACAGGTTCACACATGAAGCATGACAAAGACACACGTTTGTGCAGGTTTTGTATCACAGGACACGGGCAATTAAGAGACACCAATTCACACACAGAGCCAGGGGCAGGAATCGGACCCCACAATCATCAGATGCTAAGTAACACTTTTGCCCACCTGACACTCCAGCTTTATGCAAATCTGACATTTTATCACCCTGGTAAAAATATATAAAATAATAAAGAAATAAGCTTTTTCTACTAGCCCTGGCACTTCTACACAGCCTGAAGGCAATCGGGGTTCAATAAAACATGATTGTAACATGTTTCACTATGCCTTTATTTTAATTAAAAGAATGTATTGTCTGTATTAACGGAGTGTGAATGCATGAAGCCTTCTGAGCTGTTTTTGACCCGTAGGGATTGCCCTCTCAACGACCTTGTAGCACCTAGATACTTAACGAGCATTACTAATACTCTCGTGTCAAAGTTCTTCCCTGCGTCTTCCGCGACTGATGACAGGCCAACCGCTGTCTTTTAACGAAAGAGAGAGAAACATTTTACTGATCCGGAATACGTGAAGCCAGAGGCACCCAAGGAGGCAATGAGCATTAAAGGGCATAGCTTTAGCTGAGGCATACTTTTCTTATTAGGTTTAATGGGAATGATCATCAAGCTTACTTGGCTCCCTGGTGTACGGCCTCCATTAAGGAGGAACGGAGACGTGAACTCAGCGTCTCAGACAGATGGATCTATTTAACCATGTGACATGTGTCCCGCAGAGAAAGTGCCCAACACTGCTCGCAGAAAATGATGACGCCAGCTGGCCTGCGTGCCAATTTTTCTTAATATTCTGCATCGTAAATTGATCCTCAACAACGTGGTCGAATTGGAAACAGGTCTGTGAAAATCTCACCCGATGTGCTTCATGTACTTTAAATAGTTGACACAAAACAATTTGGCAAGTCATTTCATACTCTGGAAGGTGAACGAAAGGATGGGTGATCACAAAATAATACAGGCAATACAAAGCAATACATGGAAAAAACAGATCTCTTTCCATATTAGTGAGATTTTTCTGGCAGCACATCAGATGACCCTTTTCTAAAAACACGAAGCACCCAGGAGTAGGAAATCGATGTATTCTAACCCTTAGCAAAACGACTCAACTGACAAAAAAAGCTGAGATTAATGCCTCCAGGTCACCACACAGCTACTTCAGTGCCCACCTGACCTAACTGGTACTCTGTCTTACCTCGGTAGACAGAGCCCATCTTGTCCAGGCTGCTGGAAAGGATTCATGGCCCTCTGAGAATGAACGCCCTCTCACAGAAAAGACTGGACACGTCACCAATATGACTGCACTCAGACCCTATAATGATGCAGGCATCCCTGTCAACGTTCTGACCCTCACACTCATTCTGATATAATCAATCAGTGTTGGAATCATGAACGACATTAAGAAGACTGGCCAAAAACCACAGTGGGCAAAGCACTATAGAGGAAGCCCACTGAATCAGCTAATGAGACCGCATGAATCTCTCTTGGTGTTAGTACCGTCTTGGCGACTGTACCGGGTGCCAATTCAAGCCCTTCTTCAGCCATTTTATTAAGATATATTTATTAAGCTGTTAAACCCATCATTAAAAGCATTTAAGCAACATGTTAAGAGAATAAACGTCAGTATGCTAACGGTTTATGCTGACGAATTTACGATTGCTTTACATCGATGAACTGCAGGAAGTCCTTGCATGGATTCAGAGGTCCTTTACTGGAGAATGTGGTCCCTCAGTTTCTCTGCATTTTAGCTCTTTAGAAGTTCCATCGCTCAAGAGCAGTAAAGAGAGAAGTCTGGAGTCTCACAGGCCGGAGTGGCAGAGAAAGTGGTGCGGGGAAGACCAAATGTTCAGCAGCATGATGTGATTTGGTCTGTAGTTCTGTGTTTCCCGTTACACTTCTGCATCACTGGATGGCCGCGGTTACTCATGAGCAAGAACAGTAAAATACATAGATATGCATTTATCCACCTTCTAACTGCTTAATTAACTAAACCCGTCTGACATAGACGGCATGCAAACTCCACACATGCAGGAAGCGGGATTTGAGCCTTGAGCAATTCAACCTGGACACCCATGAGGCTTTCCTTAACGCTGGACTGTGTCAGCCTTTCCTTTTGTCAAATAAGAAGTCAGATGCTTCAAACAGATTTAATGTGGCCCTAACCACAGGCAGAGGGAAACAGGCTTTGGATGGGTGTGTTGGCAAACTGGCAAACACACTGGGAGGGAAAACGAGTGTCACTTTGATGGTTACACCAGAGGAGAATTTGGAGACCATGTCCTCAGCTTTCTGCTCTATCCAAGTCAGCAATGCCTTAACTAGATGAAATATGGTTGAAAATGAATCAGGACACTAATATTTTAAGCTGTTTGAAAATTTTGATAAGAAAAAGAAATTCTTTTCCTAAAGGACTTCCAAGTATGGAGAGTCAACAAAACACATGAATTACACAACATCCACCGCGTGGGAATAACACTCAGGGCAGAAAAGAATTGACTATCTTGTAAAACTCCAAAAATATGAAAATTACAGCCATTTTGGTTGGTGGAGGCCATTTCCAAAGTACCCAAATAACAGAACATCCTACCACAGACAGAAATGTGCTCTTCCTTTCCTTGGACATGAATGTTATACTAAATCACCTTTTTTTCCCCAGAAACAGCCAGTCTTCAGAACTGTAATGTGTAAAACCACAGCGGGGTGTTGTAGCACTGGACAAGCGCGACAAGACATGTTTCATTACCTGATGAGTGCAAATCAAAACCCATCCAAATCTCATGGGGTGGATGAACAGGGAATCTCATACAAGACATACGTTTGTAATCTGTGACAGCTTAAGCCAATAAAGTTATCCACCCTTGCTATAATCCATGCATTTTCCAACTGCTTATCCCGGTCAGGGTCACAAGCGTACCCTGGAACCTTTCCCAGGGAGCATACGGCACGAGTCGGAGACACGCCCTGCACTGGATGCCAGTCCGTCTAAAGGTACACACACGTAATCCTACTCCACCGGCAATTTAGAGATGCCAATCAATTTATCTGCATGCCTTTGGAGTGCATGAGAGGACACCAGAGTATCTGGAGAAAACACACACACACACACACACAGACACACAATAAGTAGAGAGAACACAAACTCCACACACTCAGGCAGAACGAAAGCAGAGTTTGACCCCGCGAGGCCAGAGCTGTGAGGCCAAATTGCTATGCTCTCAGCCACAGCTCCACCTGCCACCCTAGCCCGTTATCTGTTGTTCCCCAGAATATATATGTACCAGCAACTATGCAGATGTGGTTGCATATTTCTGACTTATGTCCTTGTTTTATCTAAATTGAGAGGGGATGTCAAAAAAGGGAACGTCAAAAGAGGTCCATTCCTCTAAGAGTTTCCAGGTGTTATCGCTGTCTGGAGGAATATCATGCTTAAGGTGGAGTAAATCTTATAAACCCGCAAAGTAAGCAAGCTCTGGATTTGCTTTGGCCATGATGCAAATTACGTGCTGTACCTTGAATCCGGCCTACAGATGAGGGGACTTTTGAAGCACGTATGTATTGCACATGCTGGAGCAACATGGAAAAGGTGAGGTGCTATTCACACACATGGCAAATCTACTCCTGTTAAATTTCTATACATCTGTGCATTTATGGTAAGGGAAACAATGTTAAGATCTAAGAAAGCTGTTCTGGTCTAGATCAATGGAAAACGTCTTCCATCTTATCTAGAGCACATTCCCCATTGCCAGTGTCCATATATTCCCCTAGCGCTCCAATACCACTCTGTACACTAGCATCTTTAGAGAAGTTCCAGGTCTGCGTTAACATCATGACTATTGTATCCATACGTACATATACTGGAAATCTTCCCAGAGTATGCTGCAGGTTTATATGGTTGGGGAAATGACCATAACAGAACACTCATTACATTCTATGTATTAGACACTACATGTATAATAATCACCAGCAATACCGTGGTTTTACTTACATTACAATTCCCCATTTCTCAAACGTCATTTTCTGTTTGGTTAATACTGCTGCACTCACACATTTTCTTAATTTTGTGTGTATCTGACTCCCACCTTCAACTAATGGTCAGATTTTGCACCGGTGCTGTTACAAGCTCGTCATTCTAATTAATAAAAACGTCGTTGGAGATATTAGTATGATTCTAAGAAAAATGACCCCAGGAAGCTGAAGCCCCATTCGGTGAGCTACTCAGCTGCCCCATGATGTTAATGACATCAACAGAGTTTCTTGATCTTGCTATGCTTCAACACGCTGGTAGGGGGCTTTGCTCCCGTTTCTCCTGTTCTGTCCCGGGGTCCCTTTCCACTCCAAGGCCAGCTTGATGGCGAACTGTCAGGTCCCCAGAAGGCTCTAGAATGCTAGGCAGATGAGCACCCTCTTCATCTGCCTGCTCCTTCCCCTCCTTCCTGGGAGCCATTGTTCTGGTCAGCTACACCATGTGGACGCAAGTCTGTGGCCCTGTAACTTCATGCACTTCAAGCATGCTTTGCATATACCGCCACCCACTTTCTCAGTATATTTAACAGTATATGTAAAGTATACGTGTGCTGGGATCTTTGCGTACGCTTCTTTAAACGCCCAGGATCAAGCCCTCCCCAGGCTGTGGGTCCTTCCTCGGCCTCAGCACTACATCCCAGTTGGGAAAGCAGTGACTCCATAGGCAGAACATCACATGGCTCACGGTATCGATTCAAACATGGCAGTCTCTGCACCGTAGCACCTGACAGGTAAAACGACCAAAATGTAAGAAATCTGGGGGATTGACTTTAGGCTAAAGCATCTACAATTCAGTGAAGAACCAAGATTATAAGAAAAACCATCATGCTAATAATAGAGGCAGTAACTGGCGAGCTGGACCCACATTGATGTTGTCAATGGAAGAATCAGTGATTCATCACTCAGTGATTCACGACCATCTATGGCAGGACTCAGACACCGCTGGCACAACAGAAAAACAAACTACACACACAAGACAAAATGTGTTTGTACAAATTGTTAATTGGAGCTCTGCATTGTACTTTCCTTCCTGGGTGAAAGGTTACATCAAACAGCTCAGACCAAGTCTCAGATGTACAGTGGCTATATTTATATCAGTAGGCATGTAAATGGCGTGTTTATTACACACTCTTTCATTACCCAAACAAGCACGTGTCCTCCAAAGCATGATCTTCACCAGCTGTCCAAGATTTCTCATATAAGGCAAACAGTCTGAGTCCCACACTTCATGTGACCAAACAAAATTCAGCTCACAGACCAAGGACGTTATAAATCTTGTTTAACGATCGTGGTTTATTCTTTAGTTACAGCAACCTATAAATCTTAGATCTTTAGAAGCTTTAGCCATTTTCATAATGACCATAAAAATGAAGAGATGAAGTGATTGTTTGAGGGTTGGATTAAACAAGTAACCTGACTCAAAGACTGTGATCGTTTTGAGTCAATTTTTGTAAAGGAACAAATCAGGACTGGTTAAGACTTAGTTTACCCTGAGGCATTACAGGGTTATAATACACATTTGGTCATGAAGGTCACAGTGTCAAACTGGCAAAGCACACATTATATGTAACATGATCATACAGTCATGTCCAGTTTACATCCATCCATCTTCAAAACTGCTTATCCATTAGGGTTGCGGAGAAGCTGGAGCCAGTCCCAGCTGACTTCGGGTGAGAGGTGGGGTACACCCTGGGCAGGTTGCCAATCCACTGCAGGGCCAACACAGAGATGACCACCCATACACACTCACAACCACACCTATGGGCAATTTAGAGTAGCCAATTGACCTATCCTGCATGTCTTTGGAATGCAGGAGGAAACTGGAGTACCTGGAGGAAACCCATGCAGTCACAGGAAGAACACGCAAACTCCACACAGAAAGGCCCCTGTTGGCAGTGAGGACCAAACCTGGAACCTTCCTGCTGTGAGGCAGATGTGCTAACCACTCAGCCACCGTGCCGCCCCCCAGTTTACATCAAAATGCCAATATTACTTTTGTTTGAACCTTGGAAAGTTATTGCATTCGTAGGCCAACAATCAAAAGATAAAGGTAATCTGAGAAGCTTACATGAACATACATGAGAAAGTGGAGAAAATATACGTACAGAACTTTGTCAGAACAGAGAATTTCACTTAAAGCATATTTCAGTCATGGCATTAGGATTAAAAAAAAGGTGGTTCAGGATAAAAAAACTCCATCCATCCATCCATCCATCCATCCATACAGGGCACAGCCTGGAAAGCATGCCAGCAGATTACAGTATTTTTAGGTTAATAATATATCCTACCTGTAAAGCTGTGATTCACAACAAAATTAATTTGCCACTCATTGGATAAATCTTCAAAATTTTAAGTGAGTATTCAAAATAGTGCTATGCAGAAAGGCCGTCTGAATTCAGAAATGATGATTCCAAGCACCGAGAGGTCAGCCGGACATCTTCAGCTTAGTGAAGGAATTTTCACACAGTTTTTAAAGGTTATTAACATGAAACAAAATATCAGTGCAGTGAACCTTTAATTCTGAAGTACATACATCTACTCAGTAGAACCACAGAAGTCAGCAAAGGGGAAATATTAAATCACACAGGCCTCAGGAGTGCACTCACTCTGGAAGGACGAAAGAACTTTTAAATATGCAGGATATTGTTGTAAGCCGTAAAGATGGAGATGCTTTTATTTGCAAAGTCACTGTGCTACTGCGCTACTTTAAGTTTTTTCTTAAAGAAAAAACACATTTCTTGTGAACTATGGGAAAAAAGTCTGTCGAACAAATGAGTTAATTAAACAGAGGCCATAGGAAATGAATTTGGAGCTTATTTTCAAAAGCTCACAGCACTAAACGCGAGCGCCACAGACTTTATTGTTTAGCATGATTAAGTAGCTCTATGAAACATGACAGGTCAGTTCACTTTGTAGATGGCCTCAAAAACGTGGGCGGCCAAGCTGAAGTACTTGGTATTGGAGGGAAGTGACTTTATGAGTGAATTCAAGTCAATGACAAATGATGTCAACATGAGAGTGCCATTCACTAGCATCTGTGTTTGGGACACAAGCAACTCAGGGACTACTGCGGTTTACCTAGAAACTACAGAATCTTCCAGAGAAATAAGAACTTGTGTTTATAATTAGAATCCGAAGGAGTATTTTAAATAAAGCTGAGCAGTGATGGAATCGACCAGTGCCATCGGAGTAGACACTCATCATGAAGGGGTGGATCTGGTTTGCCAGGATGGACAAGTGACCTGGAGTGATCAATAGAGCTGCCTCTGGTTAGATTGAGCTAGACCTATTATATCGCCTTTCTCATTTGTACCTCTATTGGTGCATCCCCTGGCTGTGGGGAAGAGCCAATCGTTCTACAAGGAGGAGGTGTGTTGTGGCTGATCGCTGTGTATATACATACATATTATACACACACACACAGTATAGAAATCACTAGGGTGGAATCCTACTCAGGGACCCTTGTGTACTTTTTAATACTAAAAAGCCACTGAGTTGCATTAAAACAGTCTCTGCACATATATCTACCACATCCATTCTCATTAGTGTGACATGTATTCTTTGTTAAAGTAATGCTTATTAATTTACTGAGCGCTTACTGCGCAAATTATTTTTTAATGCTGCAGCATTCTTTTGCATTGAATAACTCTCCGCAAATTACAAACACAACACCCTTTAATAGTCCTGGTGTAATTGAAGATCACCTCAGCAGAGACAGTAGTAGATCTCAAAATCTGGCACACCGTTGGATCAAACTGAAATAAGCAAAATTTCAAAGGCCTCGGAAACCATATGCCAGAACATGAAAACGTATGTTTGCAAACGCCCCGTATGGCCTCTGAGTAACGACACCTGTATAGTAAATTCAGTATCATCATCTCAGTCCTTGTAATAGCAGAGCAGAATTGTATAGTATGGCAAATTGTGAAGTGCATCTAGAACCAAATCTAAAAAGCATATAAATTCAGACAGCTACAATATACTCAGGATGTGATGCCTTCCCCAATTCTCTCTTCCATCGTCGGTTGAGACTGAACAGGGTCAGATCTGAAAATAATAAGGGTTATCATCAAACACTAGTGTCACAATCGGTAGCTGCAGACCATCCCTGACAACGTGTCACGTTCCATCTATCCTGTGACAAACAGTGACCCAAAAGAACTTTGGGGAATGCAAGCTATAGTTTGAAGACTTAAAATCAACCTACCAATCATAATTTAATTAACACTGACGAATAACTGTGTCATGTAATATTTGTGTCCGTCTTAATTTCACTTATCCACAAAAATCTTTTTCTAAGCACAGAAGACTTTCGAGCAATCGGGGAGCAAAAGATGATAAGACTTAGACGTCTTGATAATATAGAGTATAGAAGTAAACACTTGGGTTGAAGGCAGCTTTTTCAGCCAAGTATGCAGCATGGATGGGCCTGAATGAAGAAGAAAACAATGACAGAGAAAAGTACACAAAGACTACTGGGGGACATAAATGTGTCCTTTGTGTGAGGGATCGTCAGAGGAGGTGACACAAAGCCAAGCCTGGATGCCCCTCCATTTATCCACGCTACTTGATAAGACACTATCTCAGAAAACGAATCAATACTGGTAGTCAGTGAACCATTCAACCTATGGCCTCCCAATTTGAGAGACTGAGCGTAGACAGAAAACGATGGCGTCGCCATACTCTGGGTTAAGACGCGCACGCTTGCATCCCGCCAGACGCTGTTTTTCAGAAACAATGGGACCGCTTTCAGTCTTATCTTTCTTAAATCATAACAGAGGGATGATGTACTCGACTTGTGTGACTCAATCAAAACAGATGGCAGTGTTTTGAAAAGTGCTTTAGAAGAAAATGGACCAGCGAGGAATCTCTTTAATCATAAGTGTTTTATGTAATTAATTCCACTGGAGCAAATAACAAAAGTCTCCGCATGGCTCTTGATTTCATTGTTAGTCTATTTTTTTTTATAGAGTCCATCGTCTCTCTATACTAAACTTTGGAGCAGCATGTGTTCAACAGTAAATATCTTTCATGAACATTGCCTACATTTACTTGCACAATAAGTTGATAAAGTCATAAAAACTCAAGTCAAGTACTCTCTGAGCTGACTGCCAAACATCTAGTCGAAAGGACTAAGCTCGGATGGCAACTTGTTAGAACACTAAATGTAAGCTATATTGACAAATTCACTGGAAAAAAATTATGCTGTGCAGTCAAGACAGACTGGTACAATGAGGGTCCTCTTTGATGTTGGTGTACCTGAGAAATGGCAGTGGGAGACTGCCTGTCTAACCTCGGGTACCGTCTGTAGCCAGTGATGTCCAGTAAATAGTATGATGAACAGTCTGCTGGTGCCCCTCAATGCACTGTCCTCAAGCAGAATTGGCAGGAAGCACAAGCTTGGAAGGTACCAGAGGAGCCAAGATGTAAAAATCTTTTTCAGCTCATCCATCTTCAATACGTATTCAGTACTGATATCCAGGGGGCCTGGAGCCTGTCCCAGGTAGCACAGAACACAAGTAGTGCACCCTGGACAGGATGCCCATCTGTCTCAGCACACACACAAGGACTTAGGACTGGGGAGGAATGTAGAGAGAGAACATGCAAACTCCAACAAAACACACACACACACACACACACACACACACACACACACACACACACACACACACACACCTCCATCCCGGGAGCCGTACCAACTGAACCACCATGGCATCCCCCACTTCATCTCATCCTAACTGGTGCCTGGAGACCAATACATGCATTTTACCCCATTCATTGTAACCACAAATGCAGAAAGCCCTACTATGTTGAGCTTAGCAGTATTATTTTGAAACATTTGAGACATTTCCCTTCTAACACAATCCAAAAGAAAATTTTTCAAAGAATAACAAAAGCAAAGAAAATATTCTTTGCTTTTCTTAAGAGATGAATCCAATTAGACCCCAGACACAGGCTGAGTTCTGGAACTTTCCCCAAGATATAAAAAACAGATCAATGACACACAGCCATTCATAAAGGCAAACAGAAAGATGACTTTATCTTTCTTTTTTCATGCTCGTGTTTTCCTTGTCCATGCGGTTAGAAAATAAAAATCACTCGTTTCCTGGAGTGTGTTATTATATTACATGTGCAAGATGGTCAGACTGTCACAGTTAGAACGAGTCCTGGCAACATCAGAAATACGCCGACGACGTGGATCCCGGTATTAACCGTTATCAAACGAGTTTATCAGTCAAACATTAGAGGTAACTACACAGCCCCTTGAGAATGGTTCCCGAGTTTTTGTCTGCATTCCCTGCTCATCGGCCAACGGACTCGCACATCTGTCTGACAGCAGCATGCTCTGGAGAAGAACAGGCTTCAGTCTACTTGGCGAAGACCCGTAAGAGCAATGCTGGTCTCCCACGCAGACGATATCGTCCTGAGCTCAGTCCAAAGCGCAGAGCCTTCACCCAAGACAAGCTAGGGCAAAACATAATAAATAATAATAATAATAATAATAATAATACAACAGCACTGAAAAGGGAGACCAGAAAGGGCTCAGGAACCAGCTGCCAGTGGAAAGTGAAGACATTAAGCAGTCTTCACTAATTATGCCCTCGACGAGACTGACTCCAGGCAGGACGGTCCCAGCAAACAGGGAACGATACAGGCACGTCACAGGAATGTTAAGAATCTAATAAGAACATTATTGGACGTTGTGGGAACGTTCCCTGTTTGCTGGGGTGGAGGGAACCATGCGATTTGAAGAGGAGGCGCTGGAATGAGGACTTTATTATGGTAAGGGAGTTGAATTGGATTCAACAAAAATAGACAGAGGACAAGAAAGCAGAGCCATTTTGGGACTTGTGTAAGAAAACAAAATGTTATCGTATATAACCGGTGTTACTTTTACGCGTAAGCGAAGCGAATGAATGAGCTACAGTCATCAACTCCCCTCCCCCATTGTTACACTAACCCTGTATGGTGCAGCATAATGGTTGGAGATCTCCACCCACCTCCATCCCATTACACCGGCTTTTATTAGAAACTGTCCAGCTTTAATTTTGCAAATTTGTATTCTTAGCCAACGCAAGACTCTGTTGGATAAGAGCTGGCAGAAGATGGATGGGTGCAACTGAAGTGAATATGGAGAGTGCATCTTGGCCTAGCTTCAGGTCTCAGGGCAGAAATAGCCCTATTATGACCGCAGGGCCTGCATTTTGGGAATAAGAGCGAGACGTACATAAGAAAGGAGCATTTTAAAAGAGGAAGATGCTGGTCTGCTTCTTTTCATACCAGAGTTGTTTACATTGAGGTGGGGGGGTCATCGCTTCATGGCCAACATCTAGATGGGTCAAACTCAGCCATACAAATGACTTGCTCCCGTGTCGTAAAAGCGAGGAAGCAGACGCGGGACAGATGCAGAGAAGATAAGCATCGCTGTGCTGTGATTCTGCTCAGTTGACCTCTTATAGTCAATGGAGAGAACAGTTAGAGGCCAACAGAAGGCCAGACAGATAGCGCCATTGGTCCATGAGAAACGTGCATCTTACATGAGCTTTTCTTGATTGGCTACCAGTCCGCTGGCCCTGTGAATCATAAGCCTGGCCTGCATAAATCACTCCCAGGCTAAAGATCTCTGAAAAAGAGCCATCACTCAATGCATGAACTGAACAAGCTGACCTACATTCTTTGACAGAATAATTTGGTCCTCTGTGGACATTCCGGCCTATGGAAGATGACATGTGCGTGCCATCGAGGACTGGCTGAGCATGATAATCTGGACTGTCATTAAAAGCGTAGCTGTTTTTGGACTGGAATATGATGTCATGCCTCGCCATGTGGAGCTACATCCACACAGCAGTGTTTGGTGGAGGGAGGTGGACTTCCCTGGAACCAAGGTTGGGTGAGTTCCAGAACCACCACTATGGGGGGGTCAAAACCATACGGCTGAAGAACAAAAGAAGCCCAGACGCAAAAACAAACAATGCTTCTAGTTGCCAGTGGTGACAAACCCCTGACGTGATCTTGTTTTGCCTGGACTTTCTAAACAGAACTTTTCCTGACAGCTTTGGCCCCCAACCCAAGGTAAAGGTGTGCAACATGTGTTCACACACACGTTTGGTAGTCGGTCCGAGTTCCTCAATCTGATCCAGTGAAAACCTGCAGACATCTGTCCACTTCTGAAGTAACACCTGTCAAACCATTCTACAGAGTACTGCTAACAATTATAATACGTACAACTCCAAGCCAACAGCAAGCCCATATATTGTTTCCTTCATAGGTATCAGGAGCCTCGACAAACAGTTTCAAAATGAATGAAAGATAGCATTGAGATGCTTTAAGATTACTGTAAACTAACAAAACGTGGTATTCTGATATACAACAGAATAAAATATGAAACACCGTCAATCACCAGGCTGATAAATACGTTAAAGTACATGGGAAACGGTTGTGCTACTGTAATTACAGTCAAAATCAGTCTTTTTCAGGCAAGGGAACCCCCGAGCAGAAGAGTTCATGATTTTCCACAGATACCAAGGAATGGATACCTTTTCCCACAGCAAAGTCAAATGCTTTACTGGAAACCATTAAGACCTCTTGTGCTACTAGGCCAGGAATGATTGTCAGAAGATATGGGGCTTGCCTGTGTAATGGTCAGACTACGTGAAGTGGAGGGGGACAAAATCAGGTGACAAGCGCCTTTTCACCTCCACTCACTCCTATATATTGTATGTATATAAACTGTGAGTGTCTCCTCTCACCCAGAGGGCGATCCCACGCCCAGCACTTGTACCCCACAAACCCTGATCTTCTAGAACCTTCTCCAAGCCCCAAATCAGTTGTGTTCCCTAGTTGGTTCCCCTTCCCTTTTGGCCATTTTTTCCCTCTCTCTTTTGTTGTAAAACTCATGACCGCAAGAGTTCTTCATCCCAAATGACAGCACATGATGGCAGTCCCTGTCTGTGGCAGCGAGCATACAAGACTATAAAGTTAGAAGATGCATGGACAATTCGACTTTACGAGAGCGTTTTAAGCCTTTTTATTTTACATTGCACTTCTGCACAGTGAACAGGATGAATAAAAATAAATTGATGGATGATTTAAAAGCGTAAAAAATGCCGTATGACGTCTGTCATGCAGGTGCCTAGTCTACGGGCTGAAAGTCTGGCTTTGGAGCCTTTTTCCGCGTGGCTTTTCATTCACATGCTAGATAGCTTTTCAGAAAAACAGATTTCACAAGTCCATTCGGCGCCATCAGCGAATCTTCAACAGCATAATCCGAAACACAAGTCTCTACGACAAAATGCGCTGAGCGCAGAACTGTTTAGGCAAAAGGAGGGGGAAGGACTCATGAAATAGGTTCACATTGTTCATTTATGTTTCCTGAGGGGATGCAATACATATTCCATGGAAAAAATAACATAAATACGATGTGAAAAAACAAAGAAATACCATGTGGAAGAACAGAAACACAGACAACATCGGAACGACTCGTCCCAATGATAGCATTCTCTGTGCAATTATTTTGAAACTTTGCATTTCAGAAGTAAACCACAAAACTAAATTTCCATGGACCCTGACAATACCACAACACGCACCGTGATGATTTAAAGACAAGCTTCTCTAATGTGTAAGATTATCCAGTTCCTCCCAAGGTTTCTTCCTCTTGAGGAAGTTTTTCCTTGCCGCTGTCACCTTTGGCTTTGCGAAGACTTTGTGACAGTGGTTCTTGATAAATTGAATTGGACCGAGTGTAAGAACCAGACATTCAAGACACAGATGCTTCAGACATCCTTTCCACATTAAGCTGTCATCATTTTAAAGAAAAAAAAAAAATACACAAAATAAATGCCAACCGTGAAATAAAATTTACTGCTGAAAATAGTTAGGAAATTTATGTTTTTTTTCCTCCTTTCAGATGACAGAAAGGTTCATGAAGGAGTCCAATGCATCGTCCAAAAAATTGCATGTCCAAATTTTAGGTCATCTTAGTTGCGAATTGTCCGTTAATGTATCTATTAAGCTTAACAGTTCACCATCACTGGCCTAGATTTACATCTCCAGGATTTTTTACGGTTACATTACGTTTGGTTGCAGCATGCTCCATGTCTCTCCTAAGGTCAAAACAGTGGAGCTTAGCACTAAAAAGATGCGGTCATTGAAAATTTGCTTTGCTGTAAAGTGCTTTATAACAAAGTTAAATATGCATTTGAATGAGTCCAGTCCCTCACTTAATTCCATTCTGAGGTGGAGGTCATGGACTGGTGTTTGCTTTCATCTGAGCCGCGTACGGCCCACCCCTGCCTGTAACCCCACCCGTGCCTGAACCTCCCACGGGGACCTCCCTCCCAGTAAATCTCACTGACGCTTAACATGTGACTGTGGGATTTCGCTCAGCTGAGAAACCAAAGTTACCGCTTCCTGTCAGAGATGTAGTCTTGTTCACGAGGGTCTTTGGTTAAAAGCCACACGTCCAACTCCATTCCTCCGTCCTAACGAGGACGTATCAGTTCTTCGGGGAAACAGGTCAACCCTGCGGTTGATTTACCGTATATCGGCATTCCCCGGTTTTTAATAGGATCTGACCTCTACAAGGAATCTGTGCCGAGTGCCATGGATGTACCGAAAAACCCTGCATAAAAATAAAAAAAACAAAAATGGAAAATCTTCCTGGGGCGCAAAGTCTATTTTACATACTGATTAATAACATATTCAGCCATTAGAAGCCAACAACTTGCACCACATTTTTGGTGGGTACAGCCTCTGTTCATGCATCAAAACAGGAAGGGGGGCTCTGGACGAACTCCAGAAGACCCTGAACGTTAAGCTGTGGTCTCAGGCAACATGCGCCGCCCACGTTCGGTAGAAGTGCAGTGTGCAGAGAGGGCACACAGGCACGCATTTTTAAAATGAAATCACAAAAGCAGATGGAGGGCGTCTCTCATGCAACCCCCCCCCCCCCCCCGCTTCGGACAGCTTGAACCACACACATCTTCGCTCTCGTTTGACTTGTTCCACTCTGGTGTGTCACAACAAGTTTAGACAACTGAGGTACTGCAGAGGGCTCTGTTTCTGGCTCAGCTTAGTCATTCAGGTCCTTGTGAAGGATGCGATACCCAAGGCTGAAGTCCAAACGGGGGGGGGCATCTTTATCATTTCCATTAGCTTACAACCATATCCATAAGGACTTCCTGTATGGAATAACATTTATTACAAAAGACAAGAGCTTTTTGTTTCTTGACTAATAATGCATTGTGCTTCATCTCCGGAGTGAGACTCAGAAATCCAGAGCATCTCGTCTGCAACCGCTCAGTGCGCCTTCTGGAGACTAACAGTGTACATGACGTAGTGGCTCTGATTTATGGAGCCATGGTAGGAACACGTCTTTTGGTCCTCTACCAATTTTCAAGCCAAACCTACACCCCTGGCAGGATGCCATCGTCTTGTGCCTAAACACGGTTACAAACGCCACAACCTGCATTCTCTGACGTCCAGTCAAACTCCATCCATCCATTGTTCTGGTTTGCAGATCCCTTTCTTAACTGGTAGTGATAAAAAATGCTACTGCAGTCTTATGAGCAAAACCAAAAAAACAATTAATTTGTCTTCTATACCACTAATATATTTGCCTTACATGCAAAACAATTAAATAGTAACCTACTGTTAAGTACTTACTCATGTGACATACTGACAGGTCCATACCTCAAATCCCACTACAAAGACACAATGATCGTGACACATGGGTCAACATCAAATTCAGTCCAGCCTGCTGGATTCGTCATTTGGATGTCAAGGCAATGACTGGATCTACGAGCTTAACTGGATGACTCAGCAAATCACTGTTACGACAGTAGCTAATGATGAATCTCTGGGCTGTATCGGGCACCCAGTGATGTTTGTGGGGTTGCTAAATCTATTGCAACATACAGGAAATTCCTTTATAAACCTTTTCCAAAAATCAGAACACATACATTTTAGAGATAACACACATTTCAAGACTATACATGTATACAGCCATCTTCTTATCCTAACCACGGCCATAACGTCGTAAATACAGATGCATACACAGGCAGCACGGTAACTTGGTGGGCAGCACAGTAACCACAGACTACAATTATTTGATTATCAACCGTGGCTTTTGTGTGTAGTTTGCTTGTTTCCTTGATTACTCCCATTCTCTCGTAGAGATTTATAGTTGAACTGGAGTCTCTAAATCACTCATTGTTTGTGTGTGTATGCACGCAAATCTGCCCCGTGAAGGCATCCCATTCAGGGTGTCGCCTGCCTTGTACCCTGTGTTTGTGGGATTGGCTCCAAGCTCAACGTAACCCAGCGCTGGTTAACCAATACTGAAGAGAGACGGATGTAAGCTTAAAGGTTTATCATAACTGGAGCTGTAGTTCAGAGGAAACAGTGGAAAGCAGCAAGTGGAAAGGAAAATGCAAATATCCCGCCTCATTTTCGTAGCAAACGGGGTCATTTGTGTCGTTTCTCAGCCTTACACCGCAAGGCATGAAAGCAGCTAGGGCATGCTCGATTTCTGCTTGCTGTCAGGTACGTTCATGTGCATCCAAAAAAAATAGAAAAACTTGCATGAATCGCACAGTTCATCCCACTATCTTGTCAGGTGACCAATTTGAAACCTCTGAAGTTTTAGTGAGATTTCCAAAGAACATCATGCACACAAAGGGGACTGTTCCAAACAATTATTACTGATCAGATGAGAATAGTCTACAACTTTACAGTAGAATGCCAAATATCCGAACATCAATCATGCAAAAAAAATATATATTTAAACCACCTCTGCTGCAAAAAATAATTTTTGTTTTCTGCGCAAATTGTTGTACTGAAGTAGTACTCCTACCACTTAATGCACTCGTTTCTGATTTATCTAAAGATATTTGCAGTATAGAACAGAAATTGCAGCAGTAATAACCTTTTGTGCAATTATAAATTAGTTGGATGCCTAATTACACTTTCATATAAATTAGGTATTCCCAAGCATCTTTCATTATCTGTACTATTTGAATAACTGAACCTGCCTCGGGCTGAATAACTTTGGATAATCGATGTCTTACCGTGTAGAGCAATTTCAGAGCAGGACTTCATCCACAGGATAAGTAAGAGAATTTGAAAATCTGTAAGTCTTGTGACTCTCAGGCCTAGAATGCCACACATAGGTGGGAATCATACTCCAATGAAGACTTGCACACTGAAGTATTGAATCTTTCACAAAGTCTCACAACCTCAACCATAAGCTGATTATTTCCCTACTCTTCAATAACAATAATCTATCATTTGATACGTGGAGGCAGTCACTGGACTTTTATTTCCAATGCCTCCCTGTCTTGTCTGAATGTCGTACCATAGGTGCAAGAGAAATTTCACTTCATCCTATTCCCTCCAGTATGTGGACAGGCGGAAAATCAACATCTCGAGTCTAGAGTACAAGTCCACCTGTCCACTAGATGGCAGTGCTACTTACTTCCATTACTGTGATGGTCTTTGCAGCCTGCCTGTCAGTGAACATTCCCTTAACCTTCACTCCTGCCCGGCCCTCGGGTATTTTGCATACTGCTCACACATTCTGTGCCTGTAAGATCCTCACTATTTGCCCAGTCCCTGCTCTGTTTCTGAGTCCTGTGGGCATTTGCTCCTTGGTCACCTTGTTGATAAGCACAATAATAATGTAATAACATTAAGACATTACCAGTGCTTGCAGCTATCCTTTAAATGCATGTCTGCCGTCATCAAAATAGGATTTTATGGTTCTAAATGTACAGTAGCTTGTTAACTGAAGCATGTAGTTCAAGACTGATTTCCTTGAAAAGCTGCGAGTTGATGTTACTGAACTCATCTACAGCACTGATGAACAGCAGCTAACTAAACAAAGGAAATGTGGGAGAACATGGACCCAGTATGGCGTGTGACGCAAATCACATTTCTGATTTTTTTCCTCCTGAAGGAAGTAGAAGAGTTTTGAACAGTTTTCAGAAGAGTTTTAGGATTCTAAGTTGTGTGCTCTTAGATTTAATGGGTGGAATGGAGATTAACATTTAACACTTTTTTTCCTCCTCAAATTTTCAGTTTTGGGCAAAATTTTAGTATGTCAGCTGCAGCAAAACACATTTCCCTTCACGTAGAATTACATACTGAGGTACAAACAGTGTTATATTACAGCCAACTTTTGGGTAAGCATTAAAAAAAAAAAAATACACTTCCCTCAAGAATTGAAAACCTTCAACCAATCAATCAGAAAACAGGTTAGAGATGAAATGTGGATTCTCTGAGGGGTTCTGCAAGAAACTTCAATGAAATGAGGGAGAAAAAACACCTTATACCAAAAGTGGAAATATTAAAATAAAATACTTTTCTGTCAGTCCGCAAACATATGAGGATCCTCACCAAAATATAGCAGACTCATTACAAAAAAGAGGTGAACACATGCCTACACAGCTTTTAAGTCATTATAAACATATAGAATTTACAAACATGCACTTATGATTACATACAATGGCTAAACAGGCTGCAAAGGATTAATCGGAATGCCACCAGATTGTTTTACTAATAACTGCCAGTGACAGAAGTCAGAAATACGTACACTGTGATACACTTTTCAGACTCTGCAGTTGAATTGGAAATGCAGGAATGTCAGTACATTATGCAGGAATTCATTACGTTCGTTTACTGGCTTCAGAGAGGAGCCGCACCTCTCCTATTTGTTTTCTACAAATCCTCTTTAGTAGCTCATGTCTGTACTGCAGATTACTTGGAGGGCTTAAATTTGTATAAATTTATTCCATCCAGCAATCAAGGTCCATTCCATTACCAACTCCCAGTGTACATATTCTAAGTATTAAATGACAAACTATGTTTCCAGATGCAACAATATTTGAATCACTGTCCGTCCATGCATCTGTCTGGCCATCTATCCATGGTCATGGGATACATTTAATGTAATTCTGATGGATATATATTTTACTCAGACATAACTTAGCTCAGAATAAATGAAAATTTATTATATGCTGTGTAGGGTACCCAAAGCAGGATTTCATGCTTATGAGAGATCTCGGGTAGAGCACCAAACACACTGATGAGAACCACACACACTGAATTAGAACACAGTAAGAAAACACATCTCACAGAAGTAGTTATAGAAGCTCATCTTTGACCATGCTGAGAACAGCTAAAGAAGGTGTGATTAAAATCTCCGATCACATCCTAGGTGTGATTAAAGCCTCCGACTACATCCCTAGGTGTGATTAAAACCTCCAATCACATCCTAGGTGTGATTAAAGCCTCCGATCACATCCCTAGGTATGATTAAAGCCTCAGATCACATCCCTAGGTATGATTAAAACCTCCGATCACATCCTAGGTGTGATTAAAGCCTCCGATCACATCCCAAGATACCGATGGACATACTGCTAACCGGTCCTGCTGATGTTTTCCTACAGAAAGCATTACTGTTACATCCAGTGAAGAACTGTACACCAGGACAATAAAAGCAGAGCTGAAACAAGACAAAAGCCACACTGTAAAACCAACATGGCACAAGCCATATTAAATAGCTAAGCCCCCCCCAAAGGTCATGTGACCTGAAAAGTCTTCAGTCGTCCTGCCATAATGACAGTTCCATCGGCAGTCTCGAACCCTAACTCCCAACATCTCCTGTGACACTCAGCTTAATGCCAGACTTTTCTCAGTACACCCATTTAATCTTAAACACTGCTGTCCTGCCTCAGCATGCTAAACTATAATAATAATCTGGCTTTCTCCCACTCGATTCTTTCATGCACTCCACCCAGCATTCAAGAGATAAAGGACCTGGTTAGAAATTACTTGTGCAATTAAGAGACAGAGTCACCCAAAACATTCATAATTACAATAGGCTTCAATGTTTCAGAATACATTAAAAACAAACTACATTACAAGACTTGCCTAACTTTAAACTCAATTTTTCTAGCAAAAAAAATTACACAGAAAATGCAATTAAGGGATTGATGGAAAGCAGAAAAACAGCCAGGGTGACTCTTAAGTTCACTTTGCAGGGTAGAGAAAAATGATGTGTTTGTGAAGCATCGTTACCAAGGAGGAACGTCCACACACACAGAAAACCCAGTTTATATAGCTATGACAGAGTTCATATGGCTCTAGGACATGGATGTCGGTTCGAAATACAGCAGGATTATTCATGGCTGCAGCCAGCAGTCAAGAGTCACCAGTAAACAGCCACTTGATTCAGAGCAAATATTGCAGTTTAAGTGGGCATTGCAACACAAACCGCGATTTTTACTGGAGTGTCCCACAGACCTTCACGTTTGCATTTGCTAAACACCGGCATGCAAACTTGGAAAAATAAGTAAACAGTGATGGTTGCAGTCAAACGAGGGCTGCAAATTGAAAAAGGATGCAAAAGATCTTGGCAGGCAGGCAGGATGGGGTGAAGGATACCGTGGGATGGAGAGTAGGGCGATACGCGATGAAACTCCAGTTTGCTAAATCGATCATAAGAGAAACAAGTAGAGATCGATATGCCCAACAGTAAAAAATCTTTCAGCTTTCCTTCCTGTCGACCAGGGGATCTTAAACTGTTTATTCAAAGGAGCCAAATAGCAAACTTGGTACTGTGCTGGGACCCAGGAAGAGGATTACCATGATGACAGTACGGCCATAACAGAATCACATGGCGACTCGTGGGAAACACATCTGGGTCGTCACCCGAAGTTTAATACTGCTGTAGACAGATCTGAGCTGAGAACTGAGAAACGGACCAGGTAAATATGGTGACTGGCCTCTTTCAACAACCTGCACCAACGCAACACTGAAGATACCACATAAGTAATTTAAGCAAATTCCTCTGAGTTCATGGGCCTGGCTGCACAGAGGTGGAGAAGGTCAGAGGGTCATGTGGACGATCCTGTATGTAGGTCATCTTCCAACCTGATCCATCTGGAACAGCAGACTGTACGGTCTGACTAACAAAAACAAGACCTTACCATTTGCAAAACCCTTGACCCTCATATCAAGCTTATGGATTAACAGTATCATCCCACTTCAAAAGTACTGGGTATCTTTATTTAAAAAAAAGAAAAAAACCTTATACTTCCACATTATAATCGAACTTAATGTTATAGTATAAACTAGTAAGAGGCCTAACTGTAATTCACTAAAGGAATAAAGCAGAAATTCTTTTCAAGTTTGTTTACCCACACATTTGCAGAGAACAAAGAAGCGAGCTTAATGTTTCATACGTGTGATAGCGATGTTCCCAGTACCGTGTATTTAGAATTAAGACCATGTGCACAAGCAATTATCCTGAGTCAACGGGGAGCAAGGATATTGAGTTTCTGTGCTGGACAAGTAGTGACCCACAGAGCTGTTATCAATCTTCCGATTTTTTTTTTAAAACAAAAACACACAAAAAATCAAAAACAAAAACTTGTCCCTCGTGACTGTCCTGAGCACCAGAACTGAATACATATGTTCCTACTGCCAAGCATGTAAAAGCAACTATCCCATTAAGCAACACGTATGTGTAAAGACCAAAACAGCACTATCACTGCCTGGTTTGTGTTGTTGTGTTTGTATGGTGTTGCTTTTTCTTTTTTTTTTTTAAACTCAATGCCTGTTCTATCAGTGCTTGAGGCAGACCATGTTACTACTAACCACAGCAGAGGTGACAGCAAAGGCAAAAATCATATCCCGGGACCGCGTCAACCAGCACGACAGGCCCTGCAAACCAGGATAAACCACGAGCATTAAAGCTCATCTTGATAGAGAACGTGAGGCGAGAATCTCCGCGTCACATTTGTCAGCTTTCGCCGCTTGGGAGTTTAGCGTGGATACTTTAAGACAAACCGCTCATAAAACCACGACGCGCTATTTTTAATACCCGAACCGCGGCTCAGAAACAACAGCGGCGTCTCCTCGCGCAGACCACAATTTCCAAAGCTTTTCTTAACATCTGGAAGCCCACGGACATGAAATTCATAAAGAGAATCTGGAGTATGTACACATCAGGTATTAATAACGGTATTTCGTTGAGAGTGACACAGCCAGATAGAAGCACAATCCCAGCTCCCCCACGCCCCACAGAGAGCAACTAATTCATCAACCTCTGTCTTTCCATGAGGACATTTCACCAGAAAAATGGCATAATAACAAAGTATATATCATATAATGTGCATCTTATTTCATAGAGTGCCACTTTATTTGTTTATCCTTAGCATAAGACACATTGGTTAGTAGCAGGTAGAGGATAGTTGGTGTGTAACGAGATCAGCATAATTTGTGAAAACAGAAGCAAATAATATTTGTGTATAGTTTGTAGACACAAGGAAAATGGCCATCCTTGTACTCAAATTATGACTTTTTACCTTTCAGTTTTACTGTATTAGAAATTTATTTACAAAACAAGAAGTGTATCCAAAAAGTACTTTAAGCATTTTACCTTAGGCTTGTAATTATCACAATGTTCATAACCTCTGTCAGAGGTTCCCAAAATTTCTCACTTCACTGCACTTTTAGCATCTCAGTAATTTCTCCAAAGAGCCCACAGGCCGAAAGGAAACCCCAAGAGCTTCCTTTATGAAGCAGCTCCCTCAAAAATATCCAGTATCCTACGACAGCCCTGACAGGTCCCTGCGGCACACAGTTTGGGATCCGCAGCCTAAGCACAAATGACACACCTCTCACAGGGACCCTTGCAGCCTCTTCGTACAGTCAAATATCTATTCGGAGTACTAGAGGGAGAACCCCAGAAATGTGGTAGCATCATTCGGAGAGGACGACGGACACTCTCTCAGGCTCTGTGAACGGACAGCATGTTCCACTCCCCTCAGATCGTTCAGCCGAAGTTACTTTGAACACAGCAGCGACTCCCAGCCAAGTCGCAGTCAATAAATCCTAGTAGGGCAACTGCCTAAAAATGATCAAACCACAGACACATCCCCTAGGAATAAGGCTTGCAGAGGCAAATTTGGGGGATTTAAAGAGTTTAAAACTGTGAAAATAATGATGGATGCAGCGTTGTTGAAAATCACATCCGTCCAACATTCATTATGTTTATGAAGGCGCATCATACAGCTCATTCTACTGCATGCCATCCGTAACATCGGGTCACCTGACCTCACGTTCACCTCCTAAGTGACCTCACTCACTGGGCCAGAGGCCACCTCGGCTTTTACTGCAGCAGTGATGAATGTCAACCAGATGTCTTCAATGTAATACTCTCAGCTCCTGTCATGGGCAATGCTAGGGTCATGCTAGTGGGGCTTAACCATCAAATGTATTTAGTGAAGCCCCAATTCTTTCAAGTCGTCAACAGAGCTGCGACGGACATAATTTTACACTTTTAAACATCTATTTGAACTCAGACTCTTCCACGGTGTTCTGGGCTAAGCAACAGATCTCGCCTGACCTTAGAACCGCCCCAGCTTCTGTCTTTTGATAAAAAGAGACGCACGTCAGCCCCTTTCCCAAAAAACCTCCAAGTTGTGATGAGGTGTGGAGTCAGCGAGAACCAACGGCCAAAGCCCAGCGAGGCTGTAGTTCACCAATCAGACAGCCCAACATACAATGTTGAAGGTTTTCCCAAGGTGCTGGAATTCAGTAAAACAGGCCTGATCAAAAACATCAACACTGAACAGGACTTGCATCGTTGACACATGACCTGAAGACCAAAAAACTTAAATAGCCAAAAATCTTATTTTGTTGGGTCACTTATGGTTAAAGTTGGGGCTGAGTTAGGATTACGGTTCTCATTGTTAGGATTAGGGTAAGGCCGACAGAGATGATTGAAACGTTCCCAAAATGTTAAAAAGACATCTCTGTCTGTCTGTCTGTCTGTCTGTCTGTGTGTGTGTGTGTGTGTGTGTGTGTGTGTGTGTGTGTGTGTGTGTGTGTGTGTGTGTGTGTGTGTGTGTGTGAGAGAGAGAGAGACAGAGACTGACTAAGAGCAGTGTATTCTGGGTAGAGAGAGAGACTAAGAGCAATGGATTCTTGGTTTGTTCATTTTAGAAGGACAACAGAGACGTTCTCATATGTTCACTTGACTCACTGACCTTTCATCCTAAAGGTACCTAAATAAGTCCCCTTATTCCATCAGTCAATTCCAGGATCCTGCTGGCCAGTTCACCATCCCAAAGAGGCAGTTTGACACCACCAGTTTCACAGGGAATTCAGGGGAAGCAATAATTACTACAGCAAACTTAATTATATGAATATTGAAACATTTTCAGATGATAAAAAATACTTTGTAACAGATAGTCAAGAAGGGCCTTTTCAGAGATGGTTCCACAGTATTTGTCTTGGATAGGATAAGAAAACCACACTGTTAATTTTTGTTTGAAGGCATCATCAACATACAAACATTGTCTTTTGTGGCCCTTGGGGCTGATGGAGACACAAATGAGCTGCAGATGGCCGCATGTAAACATTTGTGCTGTGTGAGACCATGCAATGGAGCCCACGGATAGACTAAGCCAAGAGGCCAAAACATACAAAGAGGAGTCGTCACACGTGTGTCAGCGTACGGCACATTTACAGAACCGCGAGCCCATGAGAACCAGTGTGCATCACCTGGATTCAAACAGTTAACACCTCATGTAAATATTTACCCATCACCACCCAGTTCTCATAGTAGCTAATTTATCTGATCGTTACCCATCGGTGATTCGAGCCAATATTCAGAATTTCACAAAAATTAAAAACCTAGCTGTTCCCTCCATCCATACATCCTGAGAAGCGCAGGGCTACCACTAGAGAACACCTTTGGCTAGGTCATGTGATCGCGCTCGTTCAGAAAATGTTCCACCGTCGAAAAATTAGGAACATATGGAAGGATCAGGAAAACAAAACAGACAAATAAAAATATAGAACCATGGGGAGTGGAGGTATAAAAACAGCAACAGATGTCATGGTCTGCTTCAGTTGGAACAAGTAGAACTAACAACTTGAATAATGACAACCAAATGGAAATAAGAATCACAGATTTTTATCACAGGTACAAGGTCCTGCATGCTACACAAGCACATTACGGTTCTGCCTTCTGGTGCCCACAAGAATCATTTGGCTTGATCAGGGGGAGCACAGGATGCTGGTAAATCTTGGCTCTCCATTAAGCCTTGCAGTGACTTTAAGGGAGACATCAGCCATGGATTTCTGCAAAGCTCGAGCTGGGTACTGGACCAGACCACACCTCACACAGTGAGTGAAGACAACAAGAGGTAAAAATCACAGTATCTGATTACTGAATATGCATTAGAGATACTGCTGGTTGACTTTAGGTTTATTATCAAGAGTAGTCACCAATCCCCCCTTCATTCAGTCTGTTCAGTCATTTTAAACTTTAACCAGCACTCCACTCCACTCACCATTTGGGCTGAAACATTCTGATGTATAGAAAAACATCAGCCTCGTGAATTTGGCTGCAGATGAAAGACACGATCTTTAGGAGGAGGGGCTCTAAGAGACTTTCTCTCTCCGATATTACGACTACCCGTAATTGTGCTCATTTCTTTGTTTGTTTTGTCTCATAAACACATTATTAAAGAAACACAGATGCAGAACTTTGTTTTCATCCCCGCAGAATATGTTTGCAATAAGGTTACATATACTGGAAGGAGCTAGGATATATGAAGAGACTATGCTGTTAAGGCAGCATTACAGTTAGTTGGGGTTGGGTAGTTACATTTAATACTGCATAATCTGAAGTGTTGTTAGGAGATAATGGAATAAACTGTATCTTGGAACATGTTCATGGTGAGATTTGGCACATCTCAAAATATGGAAATTACAGGCTTCCATTTTGCAGTTTCAAGAAGATTCCCTTTAAATGGATCTCCTATTCTGATATGCAGTGGACTTTCAGGGATCAGATAAATTCATAGGTGATGTTTACAGCATTCTGCACGTCACCCAAGACTATGGTACTCATCGGTGGAAACTCACAAGTGGTAAAAAGTGAAATGGTCTCACCAAAGAGCATGAAAGTTAGATATGCTCTGAGGTTCAAGAGCATTCGACGATCGAGGAGGCTCAGATCAAAAGGTTATTAGGTGGTTTTCATTAAAACGAAGATGGAGAGGAATTTATCTGAGCCTGGCAGCACTGTCACCATGGTAATCCCATCCCCAGACTTGCTGCAGGTTACCACAAAGCATGGGAGTCTTAGAGACGTGTTGTAGCACAGCTTGGAGAAAGACCAGGCCTCTTGAAAGGGTGTTCAGCATTGGAGTTCCAAGTGCAGGTCCCCTCAAGCCCACTGTGTAAAACTGGAAGTGGGTCCAGACACCACACACAGTGAATCTACTCCATACTTGCATTCTGGGAATTTTGCAGCAACTTTCCCGCACCAACACAATAAAACATCCCCTTATCCAAAGCACCATTTAACGAAAATCAGTGCAGGAAGAGTTTACAACTTTTTTTTTGTGTATTGTCTAAATAATCTTAGCACAATGATGTAATGTTTCCATTTAATGGCTAATCACCTACTTTTTCCCCCCATTTACTTTTTCCCAGACTTTTACTCCAGATTAGTCATCACTTCTCACAGCTGGTAACCACTAATCTCCAAACAGGATGTGACAGGCACTCCAGAGGAGAGATCACACTGACCTAGTACTAGTGACATGCCTCCATTGTCTTCCTGTGGAAGATACAGGCCATCCTTTATTGGAGAGAAAGAAAAAAAGAGAGAAAAAAACTAAATGGCTCAACCCTCTGCTGGACACAATGGGAACTGAAGACACTTGGGCCAATCGTGTTGTGAAAGGCACTATAAAAATAAACAATTGGACTTTAATGCAGAAACTAACATGGTGAACTCAGGCGATGTGGGACAGTTTTTGTAATGTTAGATCACATAGAAATCTTTGTTACATACTGTAGCAAACCTTCAGCCACTGTGGATGTCTATATGATGAGTTTTAGTACTCTAAAGAACTGAAACAAATTGTGCCAACGCAGATTTTTACCTACTGGGAATTAAAATTTAAAAAATGCCCATAAAATCCATCTTGGTGGGGTCCAGTAAGCACTGCATTGTAGTGTCTGAGCTTGAGCCCAAACCACAGAGTCTATGGATGGTAAGTCATCACTGGAGCTCTTTTATAGTCTCCCTTTAAATTTAAGGTCAACTGCATAAGAGCCAGTTGTTGTATGCTAGCAGCTTTGTTTTGCAAGAGATATTCAGAAAGATTGGACAGAGAGCCCCAAACACAGGACCTGAGTGAAACCATTGGCAGGACAAGATGGCATTTGATTTGCCAGTGGTCATTGATTGTACTTTTACAGACTTGATATAAATTTTACCCCTCGCTAAAGCATACCATACCAAAGAAGGTTTTACTGGATAATGCCCATATTAATCATATTGTTGTGAGTTAAATGACACCAACAGTTAAAGAACATGTTCAAGGAACAGATATCTGCATCAATTCCACATGTCAACACACATGGATAACATCACTAAACAACGGAGAACATTGAAGGTTCTTGGAACAGATTTTAAAATGCTTATGCAAAGAAACTTTAAAAGGCATAACATTGTAGACATCATAATTGTTTTAAGACATCCAAAGTTACCTGCTTAACTTGCCAATGCAATGGAACATCCAAAGACTGAGGAATTCAGCCATATCGCATTCAACTACTAACAAGATGTTAAGGTTAAATAATTGAGGAGAAAAGTTTCACCACTAATCTTGACCGTAAGCTGAAGCAGCTCTGGGTCAACAGTCTGCCAAGGATTATCTTATACAGAGACTTCTCAAGTTCTCACCACTAGCCCTTCAATTTCCGTTCTTTTTTTAGCCACCTTAATGAGCAGAGAGCAACGATGATACAAACGTGTGAGCCACTCTCGCCTAACACATATAGGCTACAGAACACAAGTCCTGAGATTCTACATCTGGCAGTTCGTCCTACAGATGTAGTATGCTGGGTATATTAAGAGCAGTAAAGATGTACCTTCATACATGGGTTAGGATGAAGCCATGGGTGAGGAAAGAGCACGCAGTGATTGTAGATCATCCTGCCAACTTTCACCTCAGCCTTTGAAGTGCACAATTATTTTCCAGTCAACACTGCCTTTGTAATACAAAATACTGTATATGTTACATGCTTAAGTGCTACAATTTTCACACTTATTTATGATCAGTGCTGCTGCTACATCCACTCCTACATTTAAAATGCTCATACTACTGGGATCTGTATACATTCATGCCTATAAATGATTTCACATTTGATTTTCCTTTATTCTTTATGTAGATAAGAGTGACAATGTGTTTATGATGAATCACTTGCGACCCACCACTTCAAATTCCTTGTAGATGTAAAGTTGACCAGCAATGTGTGGTCTACCTCCAGAACACTCATTTGCCCCGCATAAAGTTGAAAAATCACTCAACGGCACTCGAGAAATGTCTGTTCGATGTGGGGGTTCAAGTTACAACACAGTTATCTTCCTCCACAGCAGGAATATTTTAAGCATTTCTACAACTACACAAAGCACGTTACACGCAGATGGGAATGCAGATCAGACAGTCACTACAAGATGCTCTGATTGCACTTTTTTTTTCCCCCACAAATGCGGGTCACACACTTTGCATTAGCGGGACATGCGCAGTGGAAATGGAGAACAGTTGGTCTACTTTTGTGGTCCACTAATTTGTCTCTGTACTAAACAAGACCAAATAATGCATTTTAAACCCTAATACTTAAGGGAGACATCTGTTGGTGGTGTTTGTTTTTTTTTTTACAGACAGAAGACCTTGTGTCTTGGATGGGAAAATTACTCCAGGCTTGCTGTAGCTATCCTCTCCCATTTCTACTTCTTTTATTTATTTACTACCATCAGATGAAAGTGCAGCCTTCACTTTATAGCCAATCTGAAAAGTGACACTTCATGACTAATGTACTCTTCTTAAACTTGGAATAAGTTATACGAAACGATAGCATAATAAAAATTTGGTTTTATGTCGGGAAGTCTCTCTAAATTTCCCTGCTGGACATTGAGCTGAAATGCATTTCCTGGCCTGTTGCAAACGGAATGAGTTATTTACTGTAGTAAATACTAGCCCATCTGGGATTAAAGGAATAAGAGCGTGAAAATGCTCCAGGATGGAGCTCTTTCCCGAAAAGCACCTCTAACTATTATTAGCAGTAATAAGTTGGTTTGAACTGGTTACTCAGCGAACACTGCTTCTGAAAAACTGCAACTGTACCCCGTTACACGCTGCTTGATATTGTAGAGTTGATCCAGGTTTAACACGTTCCAGGACACCATCTCTTTGGCACTAGAAATGGCAATGAAAGGGAAGGGCAAGGGAAAATCTACAAAATGGATAATGCTGGAATATTCTGTTGATTCCTAGTTCAAAACCAGCATTATCACAATTTTGTTTATCAATAAAGTAATATTTCATTAATGCATTCCAATTTCCATACCGAGTATACAGTACAAGCCTAAAGCCTATCTCAGGAAAAATAAGGCCAGCTGATTATAAAGAGGAGAAACATCGATAATGCCTCACATTTCAAAGACCAACCTACAGAGGACCTGGGAACTGTGACTGCGGTCCAGAATAGAAGATTGAATTAAATGGCACAGGATGACTGACGGCATTAAGAACACAAGACACGTGTCTGACACCATTGCATATATTAGCATCCAAACCCAATTACTTTGCCACGTGACATCAGTTGATGGTATGGATGGGAAGAATTTGCTGAACTAGATATCTACAGGTTTTTCAGCATCTGAGTACAGTCTATTACCTACCAGACTGGTTTTAACCACAGTGTGTGTGTGTGTGTGCATGTGTGGGGGGGGGCTGGAAAAACTACAGGAGTACCTAAGGCTTCCTCTTTAAAAAATAAAAAAATTAAAAAACCGATAACGACTGCACACAGGGAGGTCAGTGATTATGACGAGGCAGCTAAGTCACGTGCTGTCGCTCAGCAGGCATTTTCACAGACGATAAAACCCAGGTCTACCTGTCAAACAAAGAGCACCGCCATAATGACTCAGAAGGACTTCTAGCTGTTATACACAGCAGAGGTCACAGGGGTAAGAGGCAGCAATTGTAACAACGAACTACGAGCATGAAGTTCTCTCCAGTGGCATAATGGCCCATCATTAGTGGCTTAAGTTCCAGATTATAAGATTACAGCACATGCGCTTCCCAAAACCACTTCAAACATTTTCACATATTAAAATGCACTTATAATGCAATTCAATGCTTAATCATAGAGACTGACAGCAACGTATCGAAGGTGCCAGTTTAGTCTGGCTGGAGAGTAGAAACTGGATGGGATACACCCAAATGAGACAGACTGACAAAATAGTGATGCCACGTCCCCATGAGAAGCGAGGGAAGGGAGAACGCATGAGCCGGGTGAGGGCATATTTTTATAACCGGAGGCAAGAGCCCGGCAAACCTCGGTAAATAAACAGGTATGGTACACTGCACTCGAGCTTTCTCGTGTAAACAAACATGAATGTTAAACTTCAGCTAAAGTCTGACAGTTTAAATCTTAAAAACAGGAAAAGGATTCCTTTGTGTGGTGTCGTAGTTTATTCTGCTATGAATTTTCCTTGAGGAGGAGCAGGAAGGTGTAGCGATTAGTATCGTTGCCTCATGCTTCCTGAGTTTGTGGGTCCTAATCCAGGCCCTGCTCCGCGTGGCTTGAGATTGCATGTTCTCCCCGTGTACTCCAGTTTGCTCCTGCAGTCTAAAAACATCTTAATTGTGCAGTTTGGGTTCTCTAAATTACCCATAGTGCGCGATTGAGTGCGAGCATGTGCCCTGCAATGGCTTGGCATCCTGTTCAGTGTGCACCCCTTCCTTCCATCCTCTGCTTACTAGAATACGTTGTTCTGTAACCCTAAGCAAGATACATTTTCCTAAAATTCACATACTGTCACCCATTTCCCAAAGTAGCGCTTCAAATGCAAGTTTTAAATTCAGATAAACTTAAACACATTGAATCCAATGCAAAACTTCTATATTTTTTTTTATTTAAGGGTAGACTTTGTTTATACCATCATTCACCCCCCACTTCTTAGACCAAAGCTGGCCTTTCATTATTACGGAAATGTTCTTTTTAAAAACATTAGCTTGTGTTTTATTGACTCGGCCTGGTGCAGCAGTGAGCTGGGTAGTGGAATTAGAAGACCAAAACACAGAAGTCGGTCCACTGTCCGATGCCGTACATACTTGCTCCCAATGTTTGCGAGCTGGTCTAAACTGGAGAAATGAGAGAACTTTTTTTAAATAGAATTATTACAATAGAACTAGGGAACCGCAAACCATAAATGTCAACTGTCAGAGAGTAATATAGCTAATTATGATGATTCGTGGCAGAGAGCCACAGTGTTCAGCAGGGTTACCTCAGACAGGACTGAGTGTTGAAATGTAACCACAGCTTTGTGTGTGGAGTTTGCATGTTTTCCTGGTTTCCTTCAAGCTATTGTGTATCTCAAGTGCACAGAGGACCGGCATCACACTTGAATTGTCTGGTACCCTCAACTGTACAACAGTCTTCAGTTATCCTCCAACCAGATACTGCAGATGTGGTTAGGAGATGGATGGAACTTTACAGGCTGTTCTCAAAAATATATTTTTATATGGGAATGAGATGGTTGATGGAACATTACTCATTTTTAGGTAGGTTTATCTGAAACTCAAAAAAGTTGAAGATTCAGGCATTATTTTAAAATCATTTTTCATGTATTAGATTGATATTTAATTTATGATTATTTTTAATCGTGACTATTCATAAAAGTGTAATATGCACATTTTTTCAGATACCAAAATGTGTCTCATTTACAGTTTCCTAAAGATCCAACGCACTGGATGTGAGCAGAATTCAGTTATTTCAAAAGAAGCTTTTACGATGAGGCACACACTGGTCCCTCGAGAGCAAAACTACGCACCCATTAAACCCCTTTATGTCCTAAAAGGTGCATGTGAGCTCTGATAGACTAGAATCCCATCCTTGTACTGGCTGGGATCAGCTTCCCCCTGATCTAGGGGCTGAATAATGAACAGACCTGGGAAGGGCTGGACGATTTCTAATAGTTAACAAGGAACCAATGCCACAGTTTTAAAATGTAGCTTTGTACTCGATTCCTTCACAAAATGTCATCTAGGTCCTGTACTTCATTAACAAGGCCATGCCAACATGGGTAGTTTTAATGCAAAAATAAATATATATGCAACACACAGATAGCCAACAAGCTACCCTGGTGCAGCAAACTGTAAGACACTGAGGTGAAGGTGTCACACCTTTTTACTAGAACCAACAACCCTACCTTGACAGACACTGAACAAACCTGGTCCCTAATTAAGAAACGGAAACATGCCTGACTTAAAAATGATAAAAATGGGACAATTAATGTTGTACCTTCATTTCATTGTACTTATAATGGTGTGCAAGAAAACAGTTACACTGTGCACCATAAAATAAAGATATTTAATTGGCTCTTTTTCCCCCACAGTCATTCTACACACTTTAACTGCTTCCATATAGCTTTGTTTGAGAAACACCAAGAATTGTGTCAAAACTGATGCACTAAAATCTGCAAGAGAACCTCAGAATTGTAAACCAACCGGCCTTTCAAGATCATGGACTGACAGGTGCTTTTAATAAGCGAATATTTTCACACTATTCCTGTTTTATCGCTTGGGTTTCCCTTCTCTGTTCTCCATTCGCCAACCTTGATGCGGCAATGTACACTTTCATCTCCAGCGCTTCCAGGCAAAAACCTCTTATCCGAGCTATTTATGAAGCATTTGCTGCCAAAATGTCCAGTGAAAAGATGTGGCAATGTAGCTGTAGGCAGGCAATGATGTATGGAGGTCCTGCCATGAGTCAAAAACACTAAAGCTCATAATAACCTCAATCACAGTTAGGTAGGAGAGACTTTTTTTAAAAAAAAAAAAAAAAAAAAAATAGTTTTGGGTGAAACTTAAGCTGGAAATATCTTGGAGTAGACGGAGCCCTTTAATAGATGGAATTTTACACCAGCTCCCTTTGGAATTACTACTAATAGAATTCTGAACCAAAATCAAAATATATGCACACATTGCACATGACACAATGAAGCTGAAGGAGCACAAACCTAGTTTCTGCCAGGAAGCAACCTCCAATCACCCAAAATGAATGGTGTGAGAAAGTAGGTTCTGTAGTGGTTGAAAACAAAGGTTAATTAGTTCAATCCTAGGAATTATCCTGTCTTAGTACCCTACAGAAAGGTCCTGAAATTGCTTCTACAGAATATTCCGCTGTATAAATAGGCAGAAACTGCGAGTCGCATTGGATAAGCAAGTTCTGCTGTTCCCTCAAAGCCTCTCCCTGACCTGGCAGCTAAAAAATGGCATCTAAACCCTTCCACTTGGGAACTCTGGTACAGCTCATGATCTTCAGCACCTTCAATCTCCAGCAAGGATCATGTTTACAGCTAACTAGGCTGTCAGATAGAAAGACCCTGGAGGAGGTACTCAGCACTTCAGATAAATTATCAGGCCCTCGTTTGTACTTGAAAATACGAAATCTCTAAGCAAAGATGAAGCTTTTCATATAATCCCCAGGCATTACAGAGATGACACAGTAGATTCTTGTGGTATTATGTAGCTAAATTTATAGCTAGAAATGACGAGGCCTTCTTACTGAGCTCAAACGCTGCATTAAAACAACTGCCCTGCACAGCCATCCAGACTACAGCAGTCCATTTAGTCTATAATAGTTAACACGCAGAATACAGACATTTGAAATAAAGTATGGTATTGTTAAAACGAAAGGGTGTTGGACTAAGTCTGTAGACCTATGGGAGATAGTCTCATCAGGTTACCTCCATACAAAGAGCAGCTGCCTAACTTCTAGAAATGGTCCACTTATCCTCTATGTAGCTAGAATTTTCTCTACACTAACTAAACAACTGAAAGGCTTGAGGTTAAGCTCCACATTAAAATTACTCGCTTGTGACCACAAGGATTGCCAAGACAGATTCCTTCCAACAACCATGAGGGCTTGAAATACTACCAAATTTGAGCGACAGCACTGCTGACAGAATATCCAGAGAACAGTCCCACCGACAGGCAAAGCAAGACTGGACTGCCATGTTTAAAATGAACAAACAGGGCGTCGTGTAACACCGGGACAGCATTCCTACACCCATCTCTGCCGCTGTGTAGAAGGCCGTGTGTCATTCCAGCGTACAAGTGCTGGAGAAAACTTAAAAAAAAAAAAAAAAAAAAAAACACACAACAAGTATCTCCACCACATTTTGAGTAGCAGACATTGAAGTCTTGTTGTTAGGGGGTATGTTGAGGAGAAAGACATTTTAAACAACTGTTTATAGGCACCGAGTTGAACCTATAGCCAGGAGTGCTGGAGTTGGCCTGGAAAAATGAAGGCTGGCCAGGTAGATCATCGCCATTCGCGGTTCGGGGGAGTCGGCAGGTCCCTTGATACCGAGCATGATGTCGGTCTTGTTCACTGTGTAACCGTTACCATGAGCAAGTAAGTAGGGACAGTTATTTTTCACCCACCTTATTTTAATCCCATGTGTCTTTAATCACCTAAGTGCGAATGGGTTAAGGGGAGGGGGGTTAAATTGCTCTCATATGCGACGCAAAAATTCTGCAATGTTAGCAAACATCTCTAAACAGGGCAAAAAAAAAAAAACGGCGAGGGGATGTAGCACCTATGGGTCAGTTAATCATTACAAGTAGTAAAACTTCCCTTATTAAGTGTGATATTCAGGTAAGTCACACAGGAGTCCAACGAGGTGCCACACCGAAGTGATAAAACGGTTGTATTCAGAAACGGCGTGTTAATGTCACACCCAAGGGAAATTCAGTTGCTAAGAATTAGACCAAAGATATAAAAACGTCACTTGCCTGTATAGAGACATTAAAAAAAACTAGACGTATTAATGATTAGTTTGCTATTGTTTAGTACACAACAGAAAGCATCAGGACCATTTATGTAACCCGGTCAGGCTCCTTCGTGTGTTCATGTGTATATTATAAAAGAAAAAAAAGTCACAATCATAATGAGAACAGTGCAATATTAATATTAATTCAAGATGCCACTAATGACGCTGTAAAAATAATGACTAGACCAGCTGAGAGGAACCGAACAACACTGCAGGCTTCTTGGTAAAATTTGACCAATTCAAATAAATTAATTAATAAAGCCTACTGAAATAGATCATTTTCACCAGACGCCTCTGCTGAAAATAAGTCCGAATAGCGACAGTGAACTGGAATTCATAGCCGCAAACACAGCAATATTCATGTGAGAGCAGAGGCGCACCTGGTGGACATGAACAATCCTCCGTCACCTCCCTTACTGAGCGCAATTTCGGCATCAGCGCTTCCAGCCTCTGCAGGGGAAAAACAAAACCAAACATCAATTTCACACACAAGCCAGATTTAGCACTCCCCCCCCCCCCCTCCTCTGGATAAAATTCAAGAACACAAACGCTGTAAGGATGCTACCACATCTCATGTGTTCCACCCCTGGCAGTGCTTCGAACATCTACCAGCTCAAAGGTGTTAGGTTAAATATTTATTACAATCAGTAGGGATGATTGTGTGTCTTTCTGTTCTAAAATGCATTAACCGTACCATACACACACACACACACGTTTATAAAAATCAGGAGATTATTAAATTTCATTTCCACCGTTCTGGTCTGATAGCGCATCTTTAACCGTAAGGTAGTTTATAGGGAATTTGCAACAACTTACCGAAAGTTACTGTTACTCTGATTTGCAAATACATCAGCTGTATGTTCACTACCCCGAAATACATATGCATGGAAATCACTAACAACTTAATGAAAAAAAAAAAGGGCAAAGTTATAGTTCATAGCATAATACACACTGAACTGAATCATTTGCCTTCGTCTACCATTTTTAAGGTTAAATCACCTTAGAGAACACAGTGATTCACCTTCCTGGGAGTGACAGATACCATCAGCATCCTTCACCTCACGCTGGGGGATTTAACACCATATAAAAACCATTATCCCGTAGCTATATGGTGCATGATGATCACTCACTAGAATAAACATCTCTTTTCTTGAGCTGCACGATCTTCAGAAATTTACCAAAAAGCAGCTGCTCATATTTGATTTCTACTCATCCCGGCATCTCTCGGCTCATCCGTTACCTCCTGCAGGACCTTTTCGAGCGCACTCCTCAGAGTTGGAACGGTTCCGTCTTCCACTATCTGTGGACTCGCGTCGAGGAACAGGGAAGTCTTCTCGGCTTCCAGGAGCTTCACACGGTGCTCCAGATGGGACGTCCTGACGATCAGCAGAAGGCCGAGCGACACGGAGCTGAGGGACAGCACGAAACACGCGGCTGTCGGCAGTGCTCCTACGAAGCGAGGGCTCTGCAACGTAAAGCCGGTCCTCTTCTCACTTTCTTTGGACTTCGCCTCAGAACCCATCATGCAACCTTCCAGCCTATGGAAATAACGGAGGAGCCGATACTGACTGTCTTAAGGAATCGCTCAAAGAAATACTCGGCGGTTGTCCTCCGTTACTATGCATGCGGCGGGCATTTACTGGAATAAAAGTTGCACTTTCGAGTCATGACATCGCATGGCATGTGATCATGAGAAAGAAAAATCCTCGACGTCCCAAGGGCTCACGGCGATCGCTGGTTACTATGAGCAGCAGCATGCGGTGCCCAGTCACTTTGTGCTAAATCTGTACTGGGGAGGTGATTTACGTCTAGTGAGGATGATGAGACTATCAGATCCGAAGCTCAAGTGTGAACTAACCAAAAAGCCTGTTATAATATCAATCTCAAATGCATAGCCAGAAGATATAAACTCAGAAATCCGCTCACGCATTTCGACGAGTGCCTCTAAGCCATCATACTTCGAGTATCGTTAAGTTTAATTGTTAGAACAGGACTGATTACGTGCCCTGATCATCTATTTAACAGACATGATTTGCCGATATCTTTATGCAATGTTAACTTGAACAGCAAAATCGGATTTTAATTTTTTTTTTTTGCCAAAGGATCGGGACTCTATTATCACTACCGTGAACTCATTTAATTGCAGTTTTTCAAGTCCTTTCTTCCCCAGGTGCAACGTCTTATGTGGTTAATGGCAATTTCAGTTATAATAGTTAAACTCAGAAACATTTCATTTAGGTACGATTCACGTGAACAGCAACCAAAATTTGCCCGAAGTTGTTCCTTTTAATACGTGCGCTTTTTAACATTATCATCTGCACAAATTGCATGCTTTTATATAGCTATGATAAAATGTAAAAACTGATCATTTGCACATCCCGAGTGTAAGAGTTCCGTTTAGATTTAAAATATTGCAGAGAAAAAAACAAAACAAAACTATGTGTTTTCCTATCCCCAATGAAGAATTAATATACTGATCTGGAGGATTCTGACTCGTTTCCAGTATAGTCGTAATTAAATGATCGATTATTTACGTGGCACGTGGCTTAACTGTGGCATCTAGCCTTACATTATGTATGGTTGCTACAGTGTTTTCTTGTTTTTCATCTTCTTAGCTCCATCATATAAGCACGCTCTATAAATGAACATAGTAAAGTGCTATAATGCCGTTTTTTATTAATGGAATTTCCATGTTCTCCCGGTGTCTCGCGGGTTTCCTCTGGGTTCTCTGGTTTCCTCCCGCAGTCCAAAGACGCTGCGATTTAGGCTGATCGGCGTAGTACGGGAATGAGCGAGCGTGTGAGTGCATGGTGGTCGGTGATGGATCGATGTCCCCTCGGTGGTGTACCACAGCCTTGTTGCCCAGTGCTACCTGGGATAGACTCCAGCTCTCTGCCACCCCTGACCAGGATAAGCAGCTAAAAGATGGATTTATGGGTGTTATTATTAATAGTAGTATTAGTACTGGAATTAACATTAATACAATTTTATTCTTAACATACTTTCTGTCCCAAGCAATACATCCTTAAGTCAGTCCTTAATTAACTGCTGGGAGTATGATAAAACTATAGTACTAAAACTAGCAGTTAGGTCTTGCTCAAGGCTCCTATGGTGATGTGAGCACCCTGTCAGCCATGGGATTTGAATCAGTAACTCACCAGCCATAGGCACAGACACCTAACCCACAGAGCCACACGCTACCCCATTAACCTTTCTTCATCGTAGATATTAAATTAAATTAAACGTGTGGCAAGCAGCATACAAATCATAATGTGACCTTCAGCGTAGAAGGTGTCACCTTAGAGCAGCCCCCCCCCTTCCAGATAATATTTTGAAGCCCCCCACACCACCCGTGTGCCAACAGGCACACACACTTCACTAGTACCCCACCATCCCCCTACTGAAACTCCACACCCCGTTTGGGAACCAGTTCATCATCCATCCTCTCACACACAGTCATACTCCACAAGTCGATTTAGTGACACCAACTGATCTGGCCCCACGTCTCTGGACTGTGGGAGGAAGCTGGCATACATGGAGGGACACGGGGAGAACCTGCGAACTCCCCACACAACATGGGGAGAACACGCAAACTCCCCACACGACACCGAGAGAACGTGCAAACTCCCCGCACGACACGAGGAGAACGTGCAAACTCCCCACACGACACCGAGAGAACGTGCAAACTCCCTGCACGACATGAGGAGAACGTGCAAATTCCCCCCACGACACCGAGAGAACGTGCAAACTCCCCGCCCGACATGAGGAGAACGTGCAAACTCTTCCTTCTCAACATGTTGTAACTAAATTTAGCCTGATGTTTCAGTGCCTAGCTATCTATGACAAAGACTTGAGTTTGACAGTGGTACAAATTTCTGAGTCATTCTCAGATGATATCGATTTCAGACACCAGGACTTGTCACGCAGTTCAAGCCACAAAACAGTAACACAAGAGCTTCCACATCCACCACGCTGTTTGCCTATCTGGTAAAACTTTACACCAGAGGCTCAAATGCCTCATGTACATTTCATTTGTTCAAATAAATTTGCAATTTGAGCACCATGAGAATTCAAATTCTTTTAAAATACATCATACCCCTGGCACTAATATGGTTGACACTGACTGGGAAGAAAAAAAAATGTCATTACAGATGCCAAAATGTCATTTTCTGTATAATGCTAACATTTGCTGCTTCACACCCTTACATTTTAATGGATGCTTCATGAAGACTAAGGCTTTACATCATCTTTTGAGTAAAGAATCCTGTGCTTTAACTCAGTTTTGCCCATTTTAATGACTTGTATTAAATTGCATTAGTTTGACATGAATTTGTGTGAAGTTTGAATGAACACAAAGTGAGGCATCGCTACTTAGAAACTATAACACACAGTGGTAGACTACCTGATAATTAATACTCAGTGTCCCCTATATAAACATGACTGTCATCCACAAGGCGTGGCAAGGAGTATCCATTTTTGCTTCATTGCTGGAGAAGGTGGCGATTCAGCCTGAATGACAATCCATTTGCAGCGTGGCACTCTACTACCACTCAGAGTATCGAGGCAGCCACTGCAAGGGACAAACGCCGCTACACCATGAATCAGAGGCACCTGGACCCAAGGGGAAAGGGTGAGCATGCGTCCACTGGGACAGTGTGTCGCTGTCCCAGGTAAAAAAGTGTGCAGTTCTAAAACACAGGCCACTCATATCTGAAGAGGATCAGGTCAAAGACTGCAGAGGTCAGAACATCTCGTAACTTTATCTGGAGAACTCAACTGCAGTTGACTTGTTTTTAGACTGCAAAGTCCAATTTCATCTCTGCAGTAACAGCACATTTCTATTCTGGCTTTAAAGAATATAGATTATTAATAATTTTAACAAGAAATGTTTTAAAGAGGGCTGGATAAATGTAGGTTAAAAAACACGCTGAAAAAGGTTTTAACCACGTTTTATTTTTGATCAAAAGTCGTCATTAAATCCATACAAATAACTTAACACTACGGAAGAGAGATGTCTCACGGTAGACTGATGCAGCCCATAGAAATCTCCCCTGGAGATCAAATGAACAGTGATGCACAAGACAGCCATCACTTTCCTTTCTTCCCTTTCAAAGGATCAAAAAAGGGGTGTCTTATTGCCTCGGCCAGAGTGATTCTCTTGGATGCGTCGTACTCCAGCATCTTCTGGAGGAGGTCAAACAGCTGCTCGTGCTCAGTGTTCTTCAAGGACATGTATTGCTGTGAGAAGATGCAGATGACGCGATAAGGACAGTCAGCCGAGTGATGCGCTACAGCCGCGTTAAACACCTTCCCAAAAAGATAACCAAAGTCATACCTTAAGAGGCTTGCAGTGCTTTCTGACATATCTCCCAGAAGAGCTATGCTCGTCCCAGTCCAGACGCCCATGATGAAGATACCTCCTTTTCCTGTAAAGTTTCACACAACTGACTTAGTTACGTGCAATATGCATACGCACTCATCAATCTGCGACCATCGGAAAGCTGTTCAACGAAAGGAAAAGGTTCAGAACTCCAGGATAGTAGAGAAAAGGAGCTCACTTGGTTTTCTCTAAAAGGTGACTGGGTATTGGTCCTAGAACCCGTTCCATCATAGCCAGGTGCTCCTTACTGTCATGAGTCTACAAAAGAACACAGGAGAGAAGGCTCGGCTTTCAAGGGCACCAGTTAGTTCACTCATTTGGAGGTCAACGCTTTTAATTAGGGAACGGTTTTAGCCACAAGTCTTACCTGAAACAGTGTCAGTCCAAGGTAATACTCCATTAGTATACAGCCCAGACTCCAAACATCACATGCTTGGTTCCATCCAAGTTCTGCAAATATATCAATGACAACAAGTTTGACAACTATCAGGACTTCGCTGCTCTTCCGCAAAGATCTTAATAGCACGCACCAAGGATGACCTCAGGCGCTCGATAATGCCTTGTGGACACCAGAGAAGTATGGTGCTCATGGTCAAATATGGCATTGCCAAAATCCACCACCTTCACGTCAGTCTTCTTCAATGTCCTCTCATCCCTTTTCTGGTTTCGGAAAACAAAAAAAATTCTGCAAAAATCAGTTTGATGAGGAGGGAAGCTTTTCAAAACATCCTGAACGAAATCTCAGGGTGAGAAAATAGGGCTGAATACAGCAGAAGTACTGAATGTGCCTAACAGGGTTAAACATTTTCATTTTGTATATGAAATCACTCCCAAGACCTTTTTTTCCTACAGGCTGACAATATCCAACACAACCACACTACTATTTAGCCTTTGTCTCCCGTTTTTAGCCATGCTTACCATTTTTGTATTGTACTTTGAGTAGGAGTCAGAATCCACAAACAGGATGTTCTCAGGCTTCAGGTCAGTGTGAGTAAGCTTGTTTCGGTGAAGGACTTGCATACAAAAAAAAAAAACCCTCTTAGTATTGTTTCATTAGAAAGGTAAATAAACCTATAAACTAACAATTTAGCCAAACACAAGTGTTCTCATCATAAGGCCATGCCAGCATGTTATAATGAACAAAGTTACTACCCACAGATTTTAAAATTTGCCAACAACATCAATCCTCCCAACACACTGCTCTTCCTGTGGCAGCACAAGAGTGACCATCATCTAATAAAGAGGCCCCTCATACGCTGCGTCTTTCTAAATCGTTTTCAAGGCCTGTACTCACAGTGCACCGCTCTGAAGATCTGGTCTGCCATGTGTCTGATCTGGTCCACAGTGAAAGGCATGAAGCCATTCTCCTTCAGGAATTCGTAGGTGCTCAAACCCAGCAGTTCAAATACAATGCAGACGTGGCCATGGTATTCAAACCACTCCAGCATTCGCACGCAAGCACTACAAAAAAGTCATCATTGCACAATAACAGGCATTAACTTGCTGTTTAAATGGAATTTTGGGATGAAATCTCATCGTTAATAACAAATGAGCTGTAACAATAAATTGACCCCAAAAAACTGCACAAGGAAAAACAGCAGGGTTACTCACTAATGCTCATCATGGTCCAGCAAGTTCAGTTGCTGAAGGACAGCGACCTCAGACATGGCTGCTTCTCGATAACGGTCAATATTTTTTATAATCTTCAGTGCTACACGGGTACCATGGCTGCAAAAATGCGGAAATACTCAGGCTATCTTTCCAAAAACTGCCAGCATGCGAGTTTATCAGAGACCAAAATCACAGGAGAACCGGCGGAGACCTACTTTGAATGATCAATGCACTCCACAACCTTGCCAAAGGCCCCTTCGCCTAAAGTGGCCACAATTTCATCTATGAGGAAAAGGTATGCAATTAACACTTCAAGAAAAAGACACGCGAGGATATAGCAGGACAAGTCTAACTATTGTAGCTCAAAGTTTTACTACAATTAACTTATCATTATGCCACAATCACTGTAGAAAGTCTTAAGAGTTTCAAAGAGTAGCTGCATAATTCACAGTATATATGCCTTAATTTGTTTTTGTTAACGTGTAAAAAAAAAAAGTTTACACAAAAAATCCCCCCCAAGTAAACTCTACAGTAGCACGGTTTTCCATTTAAATAAAACAAAAGGTTACAGAAAGAGGTATGATTTCTGTACATCTTGCTCTTAGCATGTGTCCACTGTGATAGATCAGGTGACCCTCCTCATCATCCTCAAAACTTCTGGATCTTTTCCTGCGATGACTCCTCTGCCATTGGTCACCATCATAAACCCACGAGAATCAGGCCAGAATGCGCGATTCATTCATTCAGCGGGGGAAGATATTCGGGAATTCAGATACCGCGCCAGGCCGTAGCAGCAATTTCGAATTCACCGCAGAGAAACACACAGGGCCCCACATAGTGTGTGTTACAGAAGAAAAACATGGCAACATTTTCAGACAAGAAACTTTCTCAAAATGAAACGGAGAAGTATACAAAACATCACGGCATATTCATTAACAATTTATTTCCCAGTCCCAAAATTGCCCCTAAAAGTAGATTTATAACAACCCAAAAAAACCCCTACTCTTCAGTAATTGCCCCTGCAAATATTAAAGCCTAGTGTTCTTTCAGAAATACTTCCTTTGGCAAAGCTTCACTATCGCTCTGCAGCAAGACTATAGTAAATTCTGAAAAGCTGTAGAACAGCTTTTCAAGTCAATCACAACAGGCCTAGAAATTACGTCCAATGCAGTCCTCATAACATCACACATGCGACTATCTCAGCACCGCAGAAGGCTGTGCTTACTGTGGCGAATAACAGAGGGGGCAAATAAACACTTTACTGGGCACTGTCTAAAAGCCAAGCAAATTCACAAACGTTCACACAGAGAACGGGAATACGGCAGACAGCTTCCATACCGAGTGAGCCTGACGAGACACGCTCCGGCGTCGCCTGCAGCGGTGACTGTGGCTGCTCCGAAGGCTATGTCCACTACGAGCGGAGGATTCGCTATAGTGGTGCCAGTCCCTGTGACTGCCTGGCTTCTTGCATTCACTGTCATTCTGATATGCTCCAGGTTCTGGGCTTGGCTGTCTGGCCACCCTTTCCTTAAATTCCATCCTCCTGTTTAAAGTCTTAGATTCCAGGTAATGCCTGTGAATGAATACAGCAGAAATATTAGGCAAACGTTTTACACTGAAGCAAGTAAATAAAAGAGTAATGATACAAACTCAATGTGAAACATGACCAGAATTAGCCATTAAATCTTGCATTTAAAGGTTTAACAGGGTGCATTTTAAAGAAAGAATCCCAAAACATTAATATTTTTGATATCATGCTTTAAAAAAAAGTAACTATGAATGACCAAAAAGAATGGTCTGCAGAAGAAATGCTCAAGTTAAAAAAAAGCCTTTGTAGTAATACACCAAAAGAGGATTCATTCAGAATTAAAGTTAAAACCATAGTGCGTGCATCACTACTAAAAAATAAACAGACGTATCCCAGACATACTCCTTGGATTAAGTGCTGGCTGGCAAAGTGACCAGTCCTCTGTATCAATCTATCACTCCAGCGATGCATACTAAATATTAAACACTTTATTCAAGCAAATCTAAATAGCACCAGCAGCCACTTTAAAGTATTAACCTAAGCTGCTTCCAAACTTACGTTGCTGCTGGGCAAACGGTGCTATTTTGACTTCTGTGGAGCCAAAATCACCACTTTTGGTGCTGTAAGCAAGAACTTTAAAAACAAAACGTTCTAAATGTCTTAGATCAGGTGATCGTGCAGCTGTCGAGATCACACTGGAAGATCTGCACTGTGTTCCATTCATCATATTCAGCCAATGTAAACCCATATTTGCAAAAATACTATTAAACTGAGAACAGCGACGATCATAAGACGACCTGCCTGGTCCAAACCATGCACAAATCAAATAAAATGTATATTTATGTGCAGCAGCCTACACTGAAAGGGTAATGTGCACCGATGGCATCCTTGCGTAAGATGAAGAACTGTCCATCAACAGGGGTGCGAACATTAAGCTGAGTGCCAGCAATGTCAAGCTTCAGGTTTCACCCAGATAAAGTTAGCTCTCAGGGCAACTATTTTTAGACAAGGCTGCAAAAACGTCCAAGACTAGCTCTGTCATCGAAATCTTTCAGAAACTTGTCAGAGGTGGAGGGAAAGGCAGCACAACTCATCACTAATGTTGTGACAGTTCACATGGCAGAATGTCTACATCAGTTTCCCCTTAACATTTTATTCTATTAACAACGCTCTTGCAATATAACCAAATAGGAACTCCACTTTTGTAAAACAGCAAAAGCTAAGACTTACTCCAAAACGACCAAAACAAGTCAACTAAAGCCTTGGGAAATAAATTTAAACTACGTGAAAAAACACAAGGCCTTGAAAAGAAGCAATTTAATTAAAAGGGTTATTTGTTCCAGTAGGATGCAGTGCTATTAGTTAAAACATACAGCATTAAAATAGATCTTGTTCACATTTTTGTGCAATTCACTGGCACCCAGAAAGCTGAACGAGCCAAGCTCGCCTGCGCAAAAGCATGTCAATCACGCATACCGTGTCTATATATGGCAGGTCACAGGCAGGCCAAATGGGTTTAAGGTATCACAAGTCAGCTTAACACTTTTCAGTCCATCACAGACTAAAGGCCACATATTCACCCTTCGTAGGTTTTCAAGTGATGGTTGCGTCTTTTTGGTCGGCTCTCCCTCTCGATGCTGAGAGTGCCCCGCTTCTGCCGCTTGCCAAATTCGAGCTTCTCCTCCACGCTATACTCGGAGATCCACTCATCCCGGGACCTCATTCGCTTTGAACGCCGCATCTGCCGGACATGGGAAGAAAAAGGCTAGTCATAAAAAAAAAAAAAAAAAAAAAAACTTGCAACGAGGAAAGCCAAACCCTGCACTCTCCTGTACATCAGTTGTGAAATTTCTAATTATAAAATAGCTACTAACAGCAACAAACAGAAGCCAAGAGCCAATAAAGAAGCCAATAAATTAATGGTCATATATAAACAGGAAAGGTGTGCAGCATATTACAAACTTGAAGTAACACCTTCCAATATTGACACACAAAAAATTGCATGATTTAGGATAAAATTCAATAATTTAGCCCTATTCTACTCCAAGTAACTCACATTATTTTAGTACCAAAAGAAAACCTTATGAAAATAGAGTTATCACATGCTATGAATAAGATCTTTCAGTCTCTCTTGCTCATTTTTTCAAATAACGATGACAAAAGGGTTTACGTTTGTGATAATCTAGCAACTGTATCTACAGGAGTGGTTTATTCCAAACAACCATTACTCATACTGTAAGTAATGATGGGACAAATGAGGCTCCATAACCTTCATTTAGCACCAGCATTGATTAGGTAGTTCAGGACACTCCCACCCACTGCGGTTTCTGAAGCCTCATTTTTGTCCCATCAGTACTTAAGACTTTTGTAATTGTTAAAAAACTCAGCCAGTTGCTGTATTCCCATGTACTCAATTCCATAACGATAAGTTTCCACATATATACACCCACACTGTAGCGGAGACCGCTCTTAGATCCGGCTCTGTGGACCCAAGGTACCGGAGACCGCTCTTGGTTCCCGTTCTTCGGGAACCGCTGATAGCTCAAAGGACTGTAGGTACAGTGTAAATCACTGTCGGGAATACTATCCC
>JAACJT020000647.1:0-18443 GCA_009936485.2 Gymnarchus niloticus | reverse complement strand
TGACCAGATCAATATCCCAGAAGTTTAATTGACTTGATGCTATACTCTGATTAAAAAGTGTTCCTTTATTTTTTTTTGAGCAGTGTATATAATTAGCATCACTATCAACAAAAAATCGATCACAAAGGGGTAGGTGACTTACTTGTGGCAAATTTAACAGTGAAAAGATTAAACAATAACAGAACTTATTTAGTTGTATTTTTCAAGGTAGCCCCATTAAAAAAAAATTAAAAATCTATTTTCATTTGTACATACTGTATATCCCTGGAAAAAATTACAAATGACTTAGGCCTGATGCAAACACCATGCATGCTTACACAAAGTTATTGCTGATTTCTGTGTTCAAATTATTTGATAAAATAATGGATTTGATTTTTATTTTATACATTTTTATTGTGCTTATTCTTGCCATGTCTCTATATAGCCTTCCCGCTTTGGTAATTAATTTTCCATTCTGCATTGTGCTTTGCATTTCTGAGATATTCTTAAATGTGTTAAATATGCATGAAATGTCAACAAGTTCAAACAGAGGTAAGCTCCTTCAGTCTCAGTTCTGTACCTTCTACTAGATCCACGGGAACACTGATGCTGTACTCTAGAACTGTTATTACAAACAAGCAAATACCAAATATCATTCTTGGCATGATATTAAACAAGGGCGAGATTAATTTGCCTACATATTCATTCATGTTTGAGTCTTACCTAAGGCATGTTATTATAGAACCTGGATGAATTAATCTGAATTGTTTTGAGACTTTGAAGTAATTAATACCAGTTTCTAAAGTTCGAGCTTTATTCTGCCGATAAAATCTGGCCTTGAACTTAATACACATGCACTATATGATGCAAATCCTCATATGTGAACACAGGGAAATATCCTTCATACATGTAGAGTATATGTAAACTTAGGGAAGGGATATGTCTTATATATTGAAAATGTTTAATTTTTAGATATACCATAGAAAATTTGTAATATTTGTGCTGTGAATAATGGAATGCTAGTTCTATGACAATTCAGTCAACAGGAATGTTAGTTTGATTCCTGTGTAGACTTTAACTCTGTTTTTGTGAATATTCAAATTGGATTTACTCTTTTTTTCTGAATTTCTTTTTGTGTATGCACCGTGTGAGATAATAGCAACCATCCAGCATTTTCCCTGTCCTCTGCCCTGTACTTCCCGTCAAAGGCTCACCGCTCTCTGCAGTCCTCTGTTGCTTAAGCAGCCATGGAAAACGGATTAGTGCAATTAACATGTTGAGGGAATTTAACATCATTCCTGAATGCTTGGTTAGTATGAATAGTACTTAAATGTACTTAAATTTAATCCCAATAGGTCACTTAAGTACACCATATTCCAGGGTTTCATTCATTCATTCATTCATTCATTCATTCAAGTGAAGCTGATTGGCTTAGTCTCCTTACAGTCCTTCTCAATACAAACAGCTTGTGCCATTGTTAAATAGAATGCCTTTATTATCACTGTACATGGTAAGTATAATAAAATTCAATATGCAACTCCCTAAGTGATTTGTCCAAAAGATAGAGCAGACATAAAGATTAACATGAATCAAACCACTTGGACTAAAGCCAAGATAATAGCACTAAGCAATGTTAGAATGAAAAAAACTTTAAATTAACCATAATTCATGACTAAAGTGGCTCATCCTACACAGTTTAATTGCATTGTTTTCCTCTTTGAGCTTTGCTGTGAGTGATGCTCACAGTCAGTCACAAAATTGGTCTTACTGTGAATGCCAGTTCCGAAAGCAGGCCATTTTTATTTTCATTGAATGCAGTTCCGCTGCATATGAATCCAGCTTTCTTATAATGGTGATGCTGCTAACAAGCAGGGTATGGATATGATCCCCACTGACTTGCAATGCTGCTGAAGATCTCAGCCTCCCCATGACATAATTCATCTGAAAGGGGACTGTTGGCTTTATTGTCCAGTAAATGCGAGTGTGACTTCTGAAATGATGGAGATCTTTGTCATCCAGCCGGCATCCTCTGTCTGACAAATGTTCCCCATCTTCATAAGACTCAATCCTAACCAGGCGACCGCCACATAAAGATTTATATTTTTCATTACTACTGTTTCTCTCACGTTGAAGGAGCCCTCGAATACCATCGCTCATGTGCCCATAATCATTTAACTCACAAGCTTTTGATCGCATGTTATTGAAGGAGTTATACATCTATTTATATATTGAATTGTTTTAACAGTCTCAGTACATTTGGGCATCAGAGTGCAAATATAGAGCAAATCCTGTGTCATGGCAGATGAGAGGCAATATCTGAAGGGCAACAGTTGCTTCTAAAAAAATACAGTGTCATGAATAAAGTTGAAAGTTGAATAATGAAATTTAAAATACATTTGATGAATTTGTCCCACTAAGACAATATCATGCAATTTGTACAATTTATTTCAGCTTCATTGTTATATAATTCTTATATAATTGTATAGTCTTTTATTGCTCCATCTTTTCCATTTCTTTTTTGTATCTGCTTAGAATTGCACTGATGAAAATTGAAGTAAATATACAGCGTGCTTTCAGACTGGGGGTCGTTTTTTTTTTTCATGGAGGTAATGTGAGTGGGAAAAATGGATTTAATGGCTTTGAAAATAAAAAGTATCTATCCATTTTTGTAACTTCCAGGTTTGTAAGAGCTTGTCTCACACAGGGTCACAGTGATCCTGGAATGTATACAAAGAAACATAAGAACTGTATATTTTTAATATACATTAAAATAAAAAAAACAATAATGATAATAAAAAAAAACTTAGTTCTCACCTGCTGGGGGATGTGTGTGCACAAATGTCTTCCTCAAGCTCTGCTCCTCAGTCCTTGGAGTTTGAGGGCTCTGTGTAGTATATTAGCTGCTCCTAGGACTGCGCTCTTCTGGACAGAGATTTCAGATGTTGTTCCCAGGATCTGCTGAAGCCACTCTCCCATGGTTGAGCGCTCCTACTACCACTGGCACCACCCTGGAGTTTTTCGACATCCATTCCAGTTCTTCTGTCAGCCCCTGGTACTTCTCCGTCTTCTCATGCTCCATCTTTCTGTTAGTGCTCACTATCACTTAGAATTCCTACATCTATTACAATTGCCCTCCTTTCTTCCTTATCAGCCACCACTATATCTGGTTGGTTGGCCAGCAACTGTTTGTCAGTCTGGAACTGGAAGTCCCACATGACTTTAGATCTGCTTTTTTCAACCACCTTTGGTGGTGTCTTCCATTTGGACTTGGGAACTTCCAGTCCATATTCTTTAACACTCCCAGCCACTTGGTTATGCCTCTCAGTACATGCTGTACCAGTTTGCATGTTCTTCTACTATATGCTGGATTGTTTCAAGGGCATCTTTACACAGTTTGCACTGTGGGTCCTGTCAGCTATAGTAGACCCCAACCTACATGGATCTAGTACTTAGAGCCTGTTCCTGCACGGAAATGATCAGAGTGTCTGTGTTTTCCTTCAAACCAGCCTTTTCCAGCCACTGGTAGGATTTCTTGAAATCAACCACTCCCTCAATCTGTCAATGGTAGAGCTTATGCAGAGGCTTGGTCTTCCATAATATCACCTCTTCTTCCTTATCTCCCTCTGTCTTATGCTGTCTGATGCACTATTTTAGCAGTCTGTCTTGCGGGACCATCTTCCTTGATGTAGTCTTGGATCCTCCTTGCTTCTTCCTGGATAGTGACTCTAACATTCACTAACCCTCAGTCACCCTCTTTTTGCCTGTCATGCAGTCTCAGGGTGCTGGACTTTGGGTGCAACCCTCCATGCATCGTGAGGAGTTTTCATGTCTTAACATCTGTAGCATCTATCTCATCTTGTGCCCAACTAACTATTCCAGCTGGGTATTTAATGACTGATAAAGCGTACATGTTGATCTCTTGGATCTTACTCCTACCATTGAGCTGGCTTCTCAGGACCTGCCTTACACTCTAGAGTTACGTAGGTGTAGCGGATCTCCTGGCTGCCTCATCATGGTTCCCATTGCCTTGTGGAATGCTCATATACTTGTAGCTATCCTCTATGTCTGTAATCCTGCCTTCTGATAACTCTACTCCCTCGGTCCTGATCACCTTCCCTATTCTTGCTACCATTCGGCCACCCGTATCCAACCGAGAAGACATCCCGATGTCATCACTGTATATCCTGGTGAGGTGTATCAGTGAATCGATGTCCCGTTCACTCTTGGCATACAGTTTGATGTCATCTATGTAGAGGAAGGTGGTTTATGATTACTCTGCTTGTGAAACTGAATCCATATTGTGAAGGACTAGAGACACCACAGAGCCACAGAGCAGAAGCCAGGCAAGGGGTGCTGTCAGACAGGATTATTTTATTTCCCCAAACGAAAAAATAAAGCCACATCGGCATCGGGCAGTAACGAAAATAAACGGGGCCGCTGGCGCTGGGGATCGTCTGGTGCCTTCCTCCTTCCGGGATTGCTCGTGTCCTTTAAATCTCCGGTACTTCCACGTTTGGCAGCCGCGTTTGGTGTGCCAATTCCGTCCGCTCACACATGTGGTTGGCAGGCGGCTGTGATTGGTGTGCTGGGGCACTGGCATGCAAGAGGCGTCAGTGTGAAGGGAGAAGGGTAGCATGAAGTCTGGGGCCTGTATCACTGGCTCCGTTTTGAGGGATTCCTTAAGCCTCTGGAATGCATGCTCAGTCTTGGGGGTCAAGTGCACCTTCTTTGGCTGGCCCTTCTTCAGCAGGTCCGAGAGGGGGGCCGCTATGGAGGAGAACCCTGGCATAAAACAGCGATAATACCCCACCAGACCCAAGAATGCCTGTACCTGTCTCTTGGACGTGGGGCAGGAGTACTACCCGATGGCTTGAACCTTTAACTCTTGGGGGCGAAGCAGCTCCCACCTAATCAGAAACCCCAGGTAGCGGGCTTCAGAAAGGATCCGGTGGCACCTGGCGGGGTTCACGATCTGGCCCGCTCCCCGGATAGCCCCCAGCACCTGTTGCAGCCGATCGAGGTGTTCCTCCCACTGTTCGGAGTACACTATCATATCATCCCGTAGGCGGCTGCGTAGGCTTGGTGCAGTCGGAGGATGACGTCCATCAATCCGTTAGAAGGTGGCGGTGGAACCGTGGACCTCAAAAGGCAGAACCAGGTACTGACAGTGCCCCCATGGGCTGCTAAAAGCCATTTTTTTCCTTGGTCTCAGGGGTGAGAGGCACCTGCTAATTCCCCTTTGTGAGGTCCAAGGTGCTAATGTATTGCACCCTGCCCAGCCGTTCAACCAGTTCGTCTACCTGGGGGAGAGGACAGCTATCGAACTTGGAAACCTCGTTTAGCTGCTGGAAGTTGTTGCAGAACCTTTGGGAGCCATCTGGTTTCGAGACCAGGATGGTGGAGCTAGACCAATGGCTCTGTGTGACCTTGATGACCCAGAGTTGTCGCATTTTCTGGATCTCATGGTCCATGGCAATCCTCCGGGACTCTGGGATCCAGCAGGGCCATTGGCAGACCGTGACCCCAGGCTGGTTAATGGTGGCATGCTGGATGACCTGGGTCCAGCCTGGGAGAGGGGAGAAGACATCCCAGTTTTGACAGACTAGGGCATGTAGGTCCCAGAGCAGGGCTGGGGCAAGGTCCGGGCTGTAGTTGGGCTCATCAGCGGAGCCTCTGGCCAAGGCAGAGGTGAGGGGAACGGGTTCCATCCACATTTTTATAAATTTGACATGATAGATGTGCTCCTACTGTTGTTGCCCCGGCTGCCGTACTCGGTAGTTGACGGGGCCAACCTTCTCCACTACTATGTACGGGCCTTGCCACTGAGAGGGAATTTACAGGTGCTGGATGGGATCAGTACGAAAACCTGGTCTCCTGGGGAGAAGTCACGGACCTGAGTAGATTAGTTATAAACCTGGGCTTATTCCTACTGGGCTCGGAGCATGTGTTCTTGAACAAGGGGCTCACCCTTTCGATTCGGTCCCTCATGTCTGCCATGTGCTTCACCAGGGTCCGGTAGGGAGACGGCTGCTGATCCCAGGCATCCCGGGTGAGGTCCAAGAGCCCCCAGGGTTGCCTGCCAAAAAACAGTCCGAAGGGGGAGAACACTGTGGAGGCCTGGGGCACCTCCAGTAACCAGTAAGAAAGAACACACTGGGCAGCAGGACTTCCCAGTCCCGGCTGTCCTCAGCGAAGACCCTCTTGAGCATGCGCTTTAAGGTCTGGTTGAAGCGTTCAACCAGCGAGTCGGTTTTTGGATGATAGATGGATGTCCGCAGGTGGTTTACCCGCATAGTCGGAAGAGGTCCTGGATAAACCGGGAAGTGAAGGTGGTGTCCTGGTCGGTCAGGACCTCCTTCGGGATCATCACCTGGCTGGCCAGTAGGAACATCTCCTTAGCCACATTCTTGCCAATGGCCTTCCTGAGGGGGACCGCCTCAAGGTAACTTGTGGCATAGTCGACGAAGACAAGGATGTATTTGTGGCCCTGGGCGGACTTAGGTAGTGGTCCCATAACATCCATCCCTATCCTCTTGAAAGGGACAAACCCCAAAGGAGCTAACTGGCACCGGGGACCAGCTGCGGCTCCTCTCACATTCCACCCCGGTTTTGTGGAATGTGGGCCCCAATTAAGGGGAGCCATGGACTCTGGCACTAAGGATCAGGCAATCAGGGGGCGTGGCACCCCAAGATCGTTACATACCCCCCGCAAGCGCCAAGCCAGAGCGGCCAGGAAAGGAGCCTGAAGCAGCCAGAGGGTCTCGACAACTGGGTGTGCTGGACTCTCCCGGAGACGGTCGTTCCCCACGGTGGCCGACGGTCTCTCACAGGGGCCGCACACCTCCTTGTTGGTGGTCACCTCTGCTATGGATTCCGCCTCTCCTCGAATCCACCTAGCAGGCATCAAGGTGGCCACAGGTGAAAGGGCTGGCAGCTTCCACTGGATAGGCTTCTGACTCAGCTATAGGCACAGGGCTGGCAGCTTCACCCTGGAGCCCCACTCCACTCAGCCTCTTGTAGGCGCAGCAGCTTCTTCCCTGTAGTTTCCTTGATGGATTTTCCCAGGCAGGTTTACAACTGCTAGTCTTAAGATATTCCTGAATGTTTTAAGCATGCATGAAATTTCAGTGTTCAAACAAAGCTCAAGTGACAAAGATAAAGGGGTAATCTTTCTACAGTAAACCACCATCATTAATTGATATTCTAGAGCAGTCCAAACATACCCAAGTAGCAAAGAAAGCGTTGCCTGTTTTACATTTTAAAGATGCTAAATACTAAACTACATTCTTAAAAAATATCTAAAAAGCGATGTAGTGACACCATACATAAATAAATATACTCATCGGCGACTTCATTTTGTCCATCTGTTCAATTGCTTGTTAAAGCAAATATCTAAACAACCAATGATGTTGCAAAATTCATTTAGGCGTGTAGACATGGTCCACAAGATCTGCTAAAGTTCAAACCAAGCATCAGAATGGGTGAGAAAGGTGATTTAAGTGACTTTGAATGTGGCATGGTTGTTGATGCCAAGCTGGCTGGTTTGAAAATTTCAGAAATGGCTGATCTCCTGGGATTTTCACACGCAACAATCTGCAGAGATCAGAGTAGAATGGCCAGACTAGATAGATGTAGAATGGATATTTATATATGAGAGGGTGGTGTGTCAGTGGTTACCATTCACAACTCTAGGGTTGAGGGTTTGAACCCTCCAGGATCCCACCTTCTGCTCGGTGTGCGTGGAGTTTGCATGTTCTTCCCATGATTTGCAGGTTTCCTCCAGATATTCCTGTTTCTTCCCAAAGTCCAATCACATGCATTGTAAGCTAAATTTTCATAAAGGTAGGTTATAGCAGTGTCTTTTTTTTGTTTTTTGGTGCTAACAAATTAGCTAACTAGCTAACAAGTACTTATTAGTAGTACATGTTATCCTGACAATGGAAAGGCTCTAATGAGTGATTCAGTATACTATAAGAACCACAAGCATTTGGAAAAAGGGTTTTGATAAAAGTGATTGTGTCTATACCAACATCTTTGCTTGATTCTCTCTACCCTTTGTTTTCTAGGTCTACTCCATTATGCACTCATTTTACCCAAAGGTAATGCATGCACTGACGTTGGTAGACTTTGACCTCCAGAAAAAGTTAAACCAGAGCTGACCTTCTGACACTACCAAATCATCTGCTTTGTATTCACTACCTCAGTATGTTTTCAAAAATGGAGCTTTTTTCAATGACCCAACCCTTTTTTTCCACTCACCCACTTTTCCCTTTCTTCCCTCCACATTTGATTTCTCCGTTCTTAAAGCAGATCCCCTGCTTTAACCGCACCTTGAAATTCTGTACCCTGAAACCATCTGTGCTCACAATCAACCAACACTTCTGCACCACTTTGTCTCCTTTCATTGCATTCAAGGTCTCTTACATCCTTATATCCAACAAATTAACCTCAAGCCCTCTGGATCCTATTTCAGACTATTGCTCCCACAATTCTGTCCTTCCTTTCTCCTATCTGTACTAAGGTGCTTATTTTCAGTGGTGTCCTTGGTGCCTTCAAACAGAGATGGGTTACACTGCTTCACAAAACACCCATGTCACATACAAAAGCATCAATCTTTCATTTCTTTTTGTTTCAGAAAAGGAAAAACTGTGTCAAATTTAAGGAATTTCCCTGCTTTTTTGTTCCAAATAAAAATTCCTGGATATCTGAGAGATTGCATTAAATGCTAATTAATAATTTCTTTTGCGAAACACTTCTTTTTGAACCATTGCAACATCTCTCTTCAGTGCTTAACTTCCTTACCATGTACGTTGTGTCTGATCCAGTGGCCCTGTGATGGACTGGCATCACATCCAGGGTGTACTCCAGCCTTGAGTCCTGTGATGGACTGGCACTCCATCCAAGATGTACCCCAGCCTTGTGTCCTGAGATGAACTGGCATCCCATCCACAGTGTACTCCAGCCTTGTGTCCTGAGATGAACTGGCATCCCATCCACAGTGTACTCCAGCCTTGTGCCCTATGCTACCTAGGATAGATTCTGGGTCACTCCACTGCCCTGAACATGAGCTGTTGGAAGACTGATAGATTTATGGAGTTTGCAGTACAGCTTTGCAGAAGTTTGAGAATATGTACATATATTAGCATATTTAATATACCTCTGAAGCTTCTTGTTCTTTTGTTGTTGTTGATGTTAGTATGTACTGTCAAGTCAGTATTGACTTTTGGAAACCATATACACAGCTTTTCTCTCTGCAAGGTCTTGAATGGCTTCAGTTTGAGTCTAGAAGCTTCACAGTTGTAAGTTCAAAATTCATAATAATTAAGAAATAATTTCTGATCTTAAAAGTTTTTGATTATACTTTTCATGCATTTTCATGTACTTTACTGCAGCTTTACCAAAATAATAAAATTCACATACATCAGTCTGCAAGCATAATAGCACACAAGGCAGATATCATATGGCTGTTCACTAGGGTTCAGAGTGAAGAAAAAAAAAAAAAACATGCACTCTAAATCTCTGAACATATAGCTCTGTCCCACCCAGTCCCAGAAACAAATATGCAAGTTACCTGCTGCAGGCATGGTCCATCCCTTGTTGTCCTAAGATGTTTCAAATCTGTAATCAACCACACATCTACTTAAGCTCACTCTTTCCTTCATTTCTTAGTTTTATTAGCAATTTGGATTAAATCTGTTGCTTGTGATTAGACTTTGGGAATTTCCTCTCACTCATTCTCAATTGTGAATAAATCTCTAAGGTTTAGAGTCTAAATCACTTGCATATTTGGGGTCAGACAAGCAAAAATAGCTACTTGAAAGCTACACCTGCCATAAAACAGAAAAGAGGTTTATATGTACACTCAATGGGCACCTGTCTCTTCTTATGGAGAGTCCAATCCTGGGAATGAAAATGAATGCTGTCATTTTTCTCAAATTATTTTAGCTTTTTTTTTTTTTTTTTTTTTTTTACAGAATAGACACAAAAACAGTTGGTCTGGGTACTGGAAACTGGATGGAAATCTAAAAAAGTATGTCATGTAAGTTTAGCACATGAGCAATGAGATCAACACAGTGTCTGTATCCCTCAAAATGCATCAACTGGCTTTTTTATGATCGTTACCTAGGTGAAAATATTCAAAAAAGTCATGCCTAATGCGTAGAAACATATACTATACATATAAAATAAGAAATATAGTGGAAGTAGGGTAATAGTGAAGAGAGTGGCTGTTTAATGTTGAGAACATAAGATGTAAAATTGATTAGCACCTCTGTGATTGCAGGTTATTTAATTTTAGCTGGCTAAGAGCTGTGTCATTAAAAAGGCAATGAAAAGTGTGAGCACAGACATGTTCCATAAAAATATTCATAGCAAATGCATATAGAGCACATACTGATACTAATGAATAGAACATATTCAATGATTTACCTACCACATTATCAAAATAATCAGGCTGAATAAATTACAATGTATGAAACATAAATGATGGTGTATTGCTATTAATATGACGATTTAGACGATGGACAGAACTGTCTAAGAGGAGCGGGTATACGATGCATGAGATGCAAGGTCAAGGCCACAAATCTGCTCAAAATGAGCTATGAGGAACCATATACAGTATGCATATAATTCATCTCACTTCATAATATATTTTGCTGCGGCCTTGCTCTGAAATCTCCAGACATAAAAATCCATTAATACAAATGATTGCTCCCAAGCAAGATATTTTATTTTTTGACAAAGGAGTTTGCTAAACTAAAGTAAGTCATTCTTTTCTTCTTCTACTCTTATATTCTTGACAGATTTATCAAATCCCATGCATGTTTTATGAATAACATTAAATGTGCCATATAATTTTTTCAGATGAATTTGATTACCACTTAGTCTACACTTAATTTCATATTGCTTGATTTTGGTTTATGAATATAAATAAATATTTCAAATTAAGAAATTGAACAAAATGTTTGACATTTGTTCTGAACAAAAATAAAATAAAACACAAACCAGATGACTAATATTAAGCAAAATCTGTATTGACTTTGACTTCATATGGATCAATAATGAGTAGCAATTTTAATGAATGGTCTAAAAAAGTTTGTGTTGGTGGCAAAAAAATGCATGCATTTCCCATTTTGCTTTTCAGTGGTCAGTGATCAGTGACAACGGATGGCTAGGGCCTCGCATTCAATGGTAGTGTACCTCTGCTCCACTAGGGAGAGATTCTAAAAGAAGTACACCACCAGATGTTCCAGTCTGTTATGGTCCTGGGTCAGGATGGCCCCAAGGCCAACTTCAGAGGCATCGGTATGGAGGGGAACGGGATAATCGAAGTCTTGGGTTTGGAGGACAGGCTTGGTAGTGAGGCCCTCCTTGAGCTTCTGAAAGGTGTCCTCTGTCTCCTGGGTCCAACGCACCATCTCTGGTTAGTCCTTCTTAAGCAGACTGTGGCCATTGTGAAGGAGAATCTCGGTATAAAGCAGCGATATTACTCGGCTAACGCCAAAAAGACCTATCCCTGTTCCTTGGTGGCGGGGCAAGGATTCTCCCAGATGGCATGGAGGTTCTTTTCCTGGGGTCTGAGTAACCTGCGACAGAAAATGAATCCCAGGTCCTGGGCCTCGGAGAGGCTGAGATGGCATTTGGCAGAATTTGCAGTCAGGGTGCTAGGGGCCATCCGTAAGGTGGGCCTGTGTAGCCAAACAAGGTGCTCCTTCCAGCACTCAGAGTGCTTTACCATGCCATCTAGGTAGGCAGCCATGTAGGCCTGGTGCAGCCGGAGGATGACATCCATCATCCACTGCAAAGTGGCGGGGCACCCACGGACCCCAAAAGGTAGAACCTGGTATTGCCAGTGGCCAACTGGGGTGCTAAAGACTGTTTTCTCCTTGGCCTCAAGTGTAAGAGGCACTTGCCAGTACCCTTCAGTAAGGTCCAAGGTGGTAATGTACCATTTCTTACCAGCTCATCAATTCAAGCAAGAGGGTAGTTCTTAAACTCAGACACCCCATTCAGCCTCTAAAAGTCATTGCAGAATTGCAGGGAGACATCTGGCTCTGAGATTCCTTGATGATACCAAGCTGTCTCATCTTTTGGACCTCATGGTCCACCGCCTCCCTTTGGGCACCCAGGATGCAGTAGGAGCAGTGGCAGATAATGAACCTGGGATCAGTGAAAATGTGGTGCTGGATTACCTTTGACCAGCCCGTCATGGTAGAGAAGACGCCCTGATATTTATGGACCAGAGCACATAGGTCCTGGAGCTGGGCAGGGACCAGGTCTGGACTGTAACTGAGCTCCTAACCAGGGGCTACAGCTAGGGCATACATGAGGGGCATGTGTTCAACCGACCTTTTCAGAAGGTTGGCATGGTATATGTGTGTTTCCTGTCACGACCCCAGTAGATGACAGGACTGATCCTTTCTACCACAGCTCTGCCAGGGATCTGGCCAGTCTTGGAGCATTGACTTGAGGATAGTAGGGCCTTGAAGCCTGGCTAGTCTTGACCCAGGAGGAACTCGACTGGGAGGTTAGGTACCAGGCCTGTCATCGGGACCATTCCTCAGTGGGTTCCCAGATAGAGACAGTTGCAGTGTGTTCCTGGGGTGGAGTGGCCTAGTGGATTTCGCAGCCAGAGAGTAAGGCCTTTGGTGGGGAGCAGTGTCCTGAGTCCGTTGGCATGGGTTCATCCTGTGTAGGTGGTGGGGGTTCCCAACAGCCATGACTCCACAGAGTTAAAGGGGGTCCCCACTAGGTTCCCCCAGATACCTGGCCCAGGAGTTGACATGGAGGGGATTCCCAAACTCTTCCCCCAGATGGCCCCTCCCAGGCTATAGCTATGGTGGTGTACACCCACTCTGTGACTTCACCTAGCTCAGTCAGGGTATTGGGGTAGCTCTGATAGACTGCCTTGTGGGCTTAGCTATGAAGACCCCAGAGGAAGAGGTCCATGGCAGCATGGCTTACTGTTTGTTGGGATGTGTGCCGTTCCAGCTGGAGTCAGTGTTGGACAAGCCAGAGCAGGTGGGTGAATTGAGCCTGAATTGGCTGGCCCACCTGGTACCCCCAGTCATAACATTGTTAGGCTACCAGTGTTGAAGACATGCCACAATGTACCAGGATTTCCACCTTAAATGCATTATAGTCCTTGGCAGCGAGCAGGGTAATGAGTGGTAAGCAGCCTGAGCTTCTCCAGAGAGATGGGGAGACAGGATGTGAGCCCAGTCATGTGTTGGCCAACGCTTTTGTTTGCCCATCCATTTAAAGGTGCTGAGAAACGCCTCCATGTCATTGATTAGGGTCAGCTTGGTTAGGTATCGGTAGGCGATCTGATGTGGGTCCTCAGTTCCCTCCATCACTAGGTAGGTGACTTGTTCCCGGAACAGCTGTGTCAGTGCCCAAGGGCTGGCCAGAAGCTCCTGGTCCTGCTGCAGTAACATGTTCAGCAGTTGCTGTAGCATCTCCATGAGTGATGGAGTTGTAGTCTCACCATCAGGGTGGTCCACCTCAGCGTATCTGTTTGTCCACATTCTCCACCAATGTCATGGCCCGGCTAAACCACAGAACAGAGGCAAGGTGGCACATGCTGTGATGCAGGTTTTATTAAAAAAAAAAAAGAGTGAACAAATCAAAGAAAATGAGAAATTGCAGCCACTAAAGTCCCTCCGTGGGATCAGCGAGGGAAGCGGCTTTGGTAGATTCAGTTGTGGCGGCAATTGTTCAACAGGTGAGAGAAGAGGTTGACTGACTCACTCCTGGTGGCTTTGGTTAACGGCATCTTCTGTGGCCCTCTCTAAAAAGGCACACAATTATTTGATGTTGCTCCCTCCCGTTTCTTCGAATTCCCGTCTATTTTAAATCTGCAGATTTCTGGGTCTGCCACCAACGACTGGTCCATCCACTCTACCCTTCCCAAAGAGCCTCTGGTGTGTTGCTGGGTGCTGTGAGGTGTGGCAATGATGCATTCATTTTTTCTTTTCAGGAAAAATGAAGCTATACTTCAGTCAGTATTTAAGAAGCCTGTTATTATTATACTGAAAATGCAGTAAGGTGTAATAGTCATACTGGCACACATCCATTCATTTAGGAAGTGAAACTGAAGCAAGTTCAGATTGGTCAGATTGGTTCAGATCTTTTGTCTGCAGTTGATCTGATTTTGATTAGGTGATGCATTTCATGGTGGACAGGCTTGATTAAATCGTACTTTAGACACAATGTCAGTTATTTGTTCGCGAAAGCTTTAGGTAAAGTACTACAAATGAAAACCCTTTTCTGTGATCTTTTGGAAAATGTCTAGGGCTTAGTTAAATACTAAATCAATCAAATCTTGTGCAATGGAGAAATTCAAATCACACCATCTGCTCATCATAGAAACTTTTTTACTCGGCACTTCAATATTGAAAATCTATTGGAAAACAATCCTGGCTGAAAACCGGCAAGCGCTAATTGTGGACTAACCATTCATTTTGGATAATAGCATGGAGTGGTAGCATTTGTAACTGATTTGTAAAGTACAATGTGTTTGCATATGCAGTTAACAACCTCTTCCACAGTGAAGTCTTATAAAGGAGTATCGTTGAAGGCCATAATACGAGACATTATAAGTGCACTGCATACGTGCAGATCTTAAGAGACCCAGGACTTTAAAATGATTACAACTCAATAGATGGCCATGTAATCATGACAGTTTTCCATGCTGTATGATCATGCACCGGTTCATTTTCCTATTAAAACCAAGATTCAAATAAAAAATCTGGTGCATGGGTTATCTTCTAAAACATGACACTCTGCCAAACATCAGTTGTTCTCAATGCTGCTTTTGACTACAGACTATAGAACACATAATGAGTTTAAATTAACTTTTAAACACACCACTTAAGTGCTTGTGCACTCGCACGGCAATGAAAACTAGAACACATTAATAGTTAGTAATTGTATTCTAATCTAAAACAAATCTCTAAGAAAAAAAAAAGCACAAGTTTGGTTGACTCTCTGGAGTTATTTGAAACCTTAACCATGTCAAATTCGTATATAATTATTCTATGTGTTCTGTCGAAGATATACAAAAGTAAAATCATATGGTTTATTTTTTTCAGATGAGGGCATTAACAATTTATGCTTTGGGAAATTAAGTACATTAATAATTTCTATATTTGTTTTTACATTAAGCTTCCATTGAGTGAAATAATGAAGAACCATAACACAGGAATTTTACATAAATTGTTATTCAATTAAATTAACTAGGGGTGGCAGTGTTCATTGCATATGGATTTGAATGTTTCACCTCAAGCACAAAAAAACAATACAACATAAGGAGACAAGAGTTCCTGACAGGATCTTTGCTGAAACAGGTTCAGGATGGCATCAGAATTTGGTGGTGAAATTACTTATATTGCTGGGAGAACAGCCCCCCCCACAAACATGCAAACATACTATCCTTGTTGGATCGCCACCCTGGATCATTTTCCTGTCTGACAGTTCTCAAACGTCCCTGTTTGTCCGCATCACATCAGTCTCTAGGACCTTCTATTTCTGTAATCAAATCCCCCGCCTTCTGTTTACATGGCTGAATGACCAAACCTTCACCTCTAATTTATTATGAAGATTGTTGGTCTCCAGGTGATCATACAGGAGCCGCAAATGACGGTTGTTTTCAGCTCTTCTGAGATTGTCTATATAACATCCCTACTCTTGGGGTTGAGCTTTAGCCTGGGTGACTGCAGTCTAGAATAATTAGCCAACACTGTGAGTCTCCCTCGATGCCTTTTTGAGTTTCAAAGGGGCATTCAGCCACCGTATTAGCCATTGAAAGGCAGCTGCACAATTGCTTCATCTGCATCAGGGATCCCATGGCAAACTACTCCTTTGAGTGTTGTAGCCTGGTGGTGGAGACTCGGTCAAACTATGAGGCCATCTCCGAGTCTTCTCCAGTACCCACAGCCAAGCCCATGCAGTTTGAGAGTATGCTTCTGTCTGCTGAAGAGAGGGATCAACAGCTAGGCAAAGGATTGAGTCTGTGCTAGGGTAAGTCAGAACAGTACTGGCTTACTTGTGCCATGAGACCGAGAAACTCTCTCTCCTGGTCCATCCTCCAGGGAGATATGACGGGAGCTGCATCCTTCTTTCCTGGTCTTGACCAGCAGTCTCACGCTCGTCACCCAGATGAGCTGGCAAGGAGGAGTGACATGATTGCCAGCATTCATCAACTCTGGGGCTGCTGGGAATTTCTTCAACTGGGAGGTGGCTCGGTGCCACCAGATTCCCCTCCATATGGTGTGACATCTCCTTGATGTCCAGATGTTGGACGGATGCTCTCTGGGAACTAGACTCATTAGTCAGCAGACACTCTCCTTCAGACTCATTATTGGATCCCACTCCCAGGATCTAGAATATTGCTGCATTGGTTCCCTTTAGATACCTCTTACCCTTGATTTTCACTGCCTCAAACAACACAACTCCAGTATCTCTTATCGGTAAGGCAAGTCTTGGATTTGGGAAACTTGTGTCGAATGGATTGTTTACAACCTTTCAGCCATCCCTGGACTCCTCCTGAAGTCATGCCGGAGAAATTCAATCTCACAGCACTTCCTCCCAAATACCACAATCCTAGGGACTGGGATCAAGGTTTCTTTCTGTGATTGGCTACCACTCAGTACTGTCAAGCAGAGGAGGCACTGTTTCACTGTTGTAACTTTTAGAGATGTTTTATGAGGAATTTCAGCATGATTGCCAGACTGTTAACACAGATCACCCAAACTAACTATCCTTTCCATTGTGGACCCAAGGCCGTGGCTGCATTTGACTAACTAAAGACATGGTTCACCTCCGCCACCGTCCTGATCCGAGGCAACCCTTCTTATTTGAGGTGGACACATCCGATGCTGGGGCTAGTACCATTCTGTTTCAGCAGGGAATGGCTGGTAAGTTGGTAAGTTGCATACGTGTGCATTTTTTTATTGGAAATTCTTCAAGGGTGAACAGCAACACAATGTTAGTAATCATGAACTGTTGGTCATCTGGTAGGCAATGGAAAAGGTGTGCTTCTGGTTGCAAGGTGCAGAACAGCTATTTCAGGCTTGAACAAATCACTACAACCTGTAGACCATCCAGAATACCAAACAGCTGAACCCCCACCCAACATGATGGGTCCTGTTCTTTGAGGAATTTAACTTCACCCTCATTTAACTTGCCTGAAACAAAAAATGATAATGATAAGGCTTTATTGTGGCAATTCGAACCCAGCACCCAGGTGATGGTACCCCAAAGTGTTATCCACAGACCCAGATTGTGGCACCACTTTGCTGGAACATTGAGACCCAGGTTCGGTCCCTCCACTAGTCTGAAAGGTCGGCCATATGTGACCCAAGGTGTTCATTCAGAGGGACTCTAATAGGGGTACTACTCCATCCTGGCCAGCTATGGTGTGGTCATGCCACTACATGCATGCTCCGGCACCAAATCAAGTGGCATGAACTCATGGCAAATGCCTGTCACTTTGTGGTGGCATGCTCCACCTCTGCACAGACCCAACCGGAGTGCACTCTGCCTGTGGGTGAGCTCCATCCTCTACCAGTCCCCCACTTGTAACTTGATTTCTTTACAGCTCTGTCAGAATTATGTGAACATGTGATCATCCACATGGTCATGGATCATTTTTTTAAAGTGGCCACATTTATCCCTTTATTCAATCATGCTTCTGCTCCAGAGACAGTGGAACTCCTTCTCCAGCATGTTGGCCGACTTCATGACATCCCATCTGATGTAGTTTCAAATTGAGGTCCCCAAGTCGCTTTGCATTTCTGGTGCATATTCTGTACCTTGCTCAAGACCTGGCCCCATTGGGATCACACATCGTGTCAACCAGGTGGTGTACCACCTAGCCCTCCCTCCTACCTCTGCATCCATCTGGTCTTTCATTATCTCCCTAGGGGATCCTCTTCTCCACCCTTACCAACCTGTTGTAAATTACCATCCCAGTACCCAATTTAATGTTGTCTTCCCAGGACCCCACTGTTCATGATACCTCCTGTGCCTGACCTCATGTCCCATTGCGTATTTTCCTTCTGCTTGCTCGGTTTCTTGTCGGACATTTCTCAACAAAGAACCTGTCACTGTACATCAAGTCAGTCTCTTGGGTCTTATATTTCTGCAATCAGCTCCCCCTGGTTTACATTTGAAATCATCATCATTTTCTTTCGGCTACTCCCATCAGGGGGTTGCCACAGCGGATCAACATCTCCATCTCCTCCTGTCCTCCACATCCCACTCTGTCACACCAACCACCTGCATGTCCTCTCTCACCACATCTATAAACCTCCTCTTTGGCCTTACTCTTTTTCTCTTGCATGGCAGCTTCATCCTCAATATCCTTCTCCCAATATACCCAGCATTTCTCCTCTGCACATGTCCAAACCAACGCAATCTCGCCTCTCTGACTTTGTCTCCAAACCATCCAACCTGAGCTGACC
>JAACJT020000646.1:0-18445 GCA_009936485.2 Gymnarchus niloticus | reverse complement strand
TGGGATGGGGCTTTTGAGGGTGTCCTGGCCACCTTCTTTTCTAGTTTTTCAAAAATGGAAACCCACAAATTTGGTCCGGCCATTATTTTTTGGAGAGGACATTTCTTCCCCCCCCCCCCCCCCCCCATGATGCATCAGTATCCTGGTGTCTCTCTCTCTCTCGATGATACGTCGGTGTCCTGACATCGCTCTGCCCCTTGCCTTGGTGACGTGTCAGTGTCCTGATGTCACTCTCTGTTCCCCTCGTGACGCATCAATGCTTACAGTCATATGTATGTGCACGAGGTTCGTCTCTGTGTTGGACATCCTAATTCCATTTCCCGCCTTATGTCAAAGGTGCTGGTCTGAATGTGGGTACTCGTACTCTTTTGCTCTCACGTTGTTTCTTTCCTTCCACGCAAGCAGCTGGCATGGACTCTGTTGTCATTGGGTTTCGTCGTCTTAAGCATTTCGCCTTAAACCACCTCGGCTATAAACCGATCCACAGTGTCCGCTCTGTCTCTCTTCGTCCCAGAATAGTGCTCCCTGCCGCCAGCCTGCCCATGGGCACGCAATCCGGTGCCAACGAGAATTCACGCTTGCTGAGAACTTCCATGAACTTCCTTCCTGTGTGGGGTCCATGACAGGGCAGGGGCATGCCTGTTGGGTCTCACCTTACAGAGGATCCGGACTGCTGTTTGTTCCGGCCAGCCTCAAAACTCCGGTCCCTTGGAGAGGTTCATATGTCCAGTAGCGACACCCCCAGTGCTCCATGTTGTTTGGCCGGAGATCACAGGAAGCTGGCTGCTCATTGTCGTTGGCCAGAACTGTAAACCAGTGCCTCGCCATGGCTGTCTGCTGCTGCGACCCTGAGCTCGGCTTCCGGTGGCAGGTGCAAGGAGCAAGCATTTCCTGTCTTCTAACATGGAACCTTTAAATAGCCAGCTATACCATTCGGTATGCCCCATGTGGTTAACATGCCATCCATCCATCGTCCATAACTGCTCATCCTGTGCAGCGCTGAGCTGGAGCTTGTCCCAGGGGCATCTAGCGGGGCATTGCAGTTTGTCTGAGGGACTCACAAACACAGAGACACAGACACACACAAATGGGCAGTTTCAGGACTCCGCATCACCTAAACTGAGTGTTGTCTGAATCTGGAAGGAAACCCACAGCAATATCAGAAAGGGCAACCTCCATAGACAGAGTTGTGGGTGAAAATTAAACGCCGAGCCTACAGGACACAGTGCTAAGTGTGTGACATGTTAGACATGTTAATATGATGTATTTGGCTCCTCTCTCTTATGTTCTGTGGTCAAGCCCTGCGGTGGGCTCTGTTCTTCATTAATGATCTTCATGTTCAGTGACCGGGGGGCTCAACCCGCAAACGCAGCCAGCATAGTGCCACTGGGAAGCTCTCCTGCTCCCCCAGTTTCACATCCCCAAAGCGTGCCCCTTAATCACGCTCACTATTAATTAACATTTGACTTAATCATGAGTATGAGAGGAGTCACTGAAGGATTAGACCAAGCTGTCACTGGCGGGGGGGATTTGCATCAATGACTTCCCATAGAATCTGCAGCGTGAATTTTATGGACCATTAGTTAGTCACATCTGCTGGCAATAATCACGTGTGTTGTATCGTGTTTCAGAAAATGGCATGGATTAGCTGTACCAGGTAGAACCTTCTGAGGTGTTAACACATCCCAAAATTAGGAGGTCACATTGTACTGTGTTTTTTTTTTTTTTCTTAGCTATGCCAGTTGTTTGTCCGTTAAAGCTTGTTAACAGTAAAAACTGACTCCTGATAACCCAGCTTCGCATGGCTGCAGGCACGGTGTCCCATTGCAAAGGAAACCCTCTCAGATCTCTTCTGAGTGTGGGCACAGTGTGTCGCTTTATAGAAATGAAGAACTGAGAACCCCTCCTCCCATGTGGCCTGTCACCATGAAACGCCTCTGTCTGCTATTTCTAAAGTGGATTGTTGCTAACCGAAAACGCCACTTTTTTTTTTTTAGTTACACTGAACATGTCCATATTCCCTGTGTGTGTGTGTGTGTGTGTGTGTGTGTGTGTGTGTGTGTGTGTGTGTCGGAGGACTGGGTCTAAACAGCTGAGAACGTGACGGTAGTTCTTGAGTGCCTCTAAGACTGGGCTGGGGAATTCTTCACATGCCTGGTCTCAGTAACCACTTCCCTTTTTGAATGCTGGATTTTGACCCCACTTGGCTGATAAGACCTGAGGATGGATGCGGGCACCCTGAGGCCTCCTCTGAAGATGGAGGTCGTGTACCCCCACTGTCTGACGTTCTTTAACCCTTCACCATGTCCTGCTGTACCTGAGGGCTACGGGTTTGATTGGGGAATGTAGAATACCTCCCTCACCCATCACGGGCTAACTTATTAACATCTATGCTGTAAATCATGCTGGTAGTCATGAAAAGCCAACAAATGTATAGTGACGCAAGTCAAACGTGATGGGTGGCGAGTGTTGTTTGACTGTCAGGATGTGGCTTCACCCATTGGGTGTGGCCCCAATTGCATTGTGGGTATGGAATGCTCTAGTCCTGGTGAAAAACAATTTATTATTCCACTGCCTTACATTATTAATTTCCTTAGCAGATGCTCGCGCCCAGAGAATCTGGCACCTTTCAAAGTTTAACCCTTTGTTTAAAGTTGGTTATTTACCGAAATGCTTCAGTTTAAGCATACAGTGGCCTTTTCGCATATAGATTCAAGGTTCGGACTCCTGAAATTTAAATATGAATCAAAATTCTGCCTTGCAACTGTTGTGTTTTTTGCATGTGGCTTTTTGATTGGTTATGAGTGTGTCATGATATTCAGGTCCACATTCATTCATAGCTAAGTTGAAGAAATCGAGAAAGCAGAAAATAATTACCACAGAAGAGCTGCATGTTAAGTAATTAAGTACAAACATACTGGCTTCTTTTTGTGTTGTGCGATATGTATAATTTTTTTTTCTTCAGTATAATCATTGACACATCTCAGTCCGAAGAAGATGCGTAGTACCAGAGATAATCCTACAGCCTCTCCTCCTTAGAGAAGTTCTGCAGCGAGCGGGCCGGGCTGGAATCTGCTGGTGCCATCTGCCCAGAGCAGCTTGTGCCCGTGGCCCGAGGCTGCTGACATCATCGCTGGCCCGCTCCGAAGGAGCCAGGGTGGGTGGCGTTTCGCTGAGGTTGCGTCACGATGCCAGGCAGACCGTCAAGGAAACGCCACGTGCAAACGCTCTGTCTGTTTTTTGGGCCTTTGTGGCTTGAAATGCTTCTCGTGAATGAATAAATCGGTCAAATCGAATTATCGGAATTATTGGGTGCTTTCCGAAACAGGGCCGCAAGGGTTTTGGCACAGCTGACCGGGGAAATAATGGTGCCGTGCTTTTGAAAGGGGGCTTAAACAGTTTCTAAGGTGTGTGTGGGGAGGTGTATAACAAGTGATGGTAAACCTTTGGGTTTTTGAAGAGCAGGGAGGAAAGGTGGCAGATCTCCCTCCATTGTGAGGGTCACAGAACTTTTTTTCCCCCCCCTCCAAATGACTGAAGGGGCTCCAAGTTTCAAAGCCCTGTGTCCCCTGTGTCTTGGCCTGCTCGCTTTTTAAAGTGGCCTGACATAAGATTCAGTTATCCTCTGTTATGGTATGGTATGGTGTACTTCTCCCAGGTCGCACCCCTCTCTCCCATATGAATTATGTTCTCTCTCTGTCATTTTTTTGGGTTCTGCTACCCCTCCTGAGGACCATAAATGGCTTCTTGCTTTGCCTTAGGGAGTTCTGGTTCAGCTGGGCTGCTCAGATGATAAATCATCTTGGCTCCTATTTTTAAGGTGTTGTGTTAATTAAAAACCTCTAAAATATGAAGGACTCCAGTCTCAAGCATCAGAATTGACTGACTTTGTCATGCACTGTGCTGTGTGCTGTAATATCAATAATCTGATTACCTCAAACAGCTATCTTCAGTTCTCTTGAACTCAGTGATCCACAGTTTGTGTATTGAACTTTAAGTGTTTGTTCTGTTAGTTTTGAGGAGGTCATTGCTTATTGATGCAGTGTTGATGTGGTCTCTTGTCAGCAGGTGTTGTGTCTGAATGGAAAATTACATGGAGTATTACAAAGACTAACAAAGACAGTTTTCTGTTTTCCCCTCACATAGGCCGTGTAGTGTGACTTGGGTACATAGTACCTTTGATTTTGAGGGCTTAAATGTCATTTAACAAGTGTTCAGTTTGTCATTTGTGACAAGACAGGCCAGTCCTTCTAGGATGCATATGACTTCCAGGACTCTAATTTTGAGGTCCAGGAGGTTGCTGTGTCATCATACTTGGGAGTTCCATGTGCCATTCCCTGGGCTTTGTGGGGCTGGCTCCAGACTCATTGTGATCCTGTACTTGATAAGTGGTTATGGAAGGATCGGTTGACTCCTGTAAGTTCCATGTAACTCAGTGGTACACTTAATGGACAAAAGTATTGGGACACCTGCCTGTGCTGTATCTCATTCGAAAACCAAGGTATGAATAAGAAGTTGGTCCTCCTTTGCCTCCACTCTTTGGGAAAGGCTTTACTCTAGATGTTTGAATGTTGTTGATGGGATTTGCTGCCGTTCAGCCATAACAGCATCAGTGATGTTGGGTATTGATGTTGGCTCATCTGGTCCCTTTCTATTTGTGTGGCCTATGACATCACAACTGAACTCTTGTTGTTTAGAGAAGTTTCCCCATCACAATCACTTCACTTGTAGTTAACCAAGGCAGAAATATAATACTGACTTGATGAGAAGGTGACATCTTATGATGGTGCTACGTTGAAAGTCACTAATCTCTTCAGTATGACCCATTCTGCTACCAGTGTTTGCTGGAGATTGTATGGCTGTGTGTTTAATTATACATCTGCCTCAGCAATGAGTATGGCTTAATGACCCAAGTCAAAGTATGTGAACCCCCCCATCACCTGGTGCCCCAGTACTTTTGGCCATATAGTGTATCTGCTCTTAAATTATGGGCTCTGGGTGTATACTGTATGGCCAAAACTATGTGGATGCCTGTCTGTACAATATCTCATTTCGAACCCAAGGGTATAAACAGGATGTTGATATTCCCTTTGGTGTTTTGATAGCCTCTACCCTTTTGGAAAGGCTTTCGATTAGATGCTGTAATATCGTTGGTGGGATCTGCTGCCATTCTGATTTCAGCCATAACAGCATTTTGTGAAGTTGGACGTTGATGTTGGTCAATCAGGTCTTTACGTTTGTGTGGCCAACCAGATCACAACAAAACTGTTGTTGCTTCTAGAAGTTTGTACATCGTAATCGCTTCACTTGCCGTTGACCAGAGTAGAAATTTGATACTGGCTTGTTGGGAAGGTGGTATCTTATGATGGTGCCATTTTAAAGTCACTAACCTCTTCAGTATGACCCATTCTGCTGCCAGTGTTTGTTGCTGGAGATTACTTGGTTAATTAAGCCACACCTATTAAGCACACATCCAAGTCAAAATGTATATGAACACCCCTATTAACTAGTATCCACATACTTTTGGTCATATAATGTAGCTTTAGTTCCACGTGGTCGTTCTGGGTCCTGGGGCTCGTTCAGCACCAGGCTGTTTCTGACTTCATGGTATAGTAAGAGCCAAACTCCTGGCTGTTTATGTGAAACACAGGCATCGTTTTCCCTGATCCCAGCTGTCACCGCTTCCGAAGGGAAACATTTTAAAGCCGACATACTATTAGTCAGTTGTTAAGATGCCTAACATGCTGTAAATCTTTTGAGAAGGGCTTCTTAGCAAGGAAATGCGACGTGTGCCGTAGAAACGTTGCTTGCAATGCCGTCTGCTTTCAGCTGCATTTAGACAGCGGCGTGCTTTGTTACTTCACCGACTGACAGTTAGTTGAGAATATAAAAGCGGGTGTGGAATTCGAGGGATGGGTGTGTGAAACCATCCCAGCAAACCTAGTGCAGTTTATGGCGTTCTCACAGATCAGTGCTCCTCCTGTAGGCTGTAGGAAGACCTGAACCTGCTCGTCTTTTAAGGATGTAAAGGTCAGCAACCAATGAGAACAAAAAGTTCGGTACAGCATGTAAGCTGTTTTAGGTTCCGTACTCACTGTGACCCTGTGCTGCATTAGTAGCTGGGATGGATGGATTTCCCCATTTTAATTTCTCTTGCCGCCTCGTGTCAGGAATGTTGGAGATCAGCCTGGTGATGGACAAGTGTATCAATTCAGCTTAGGGCTCACAACTGAGTGGACCTGAGGCCAAGCTGCCCTATCCGTTGGTAAATGGAAGCCTGTGGCTTTGTTTTTTTTTTTTTCTTTCCTCCGTGTCGCTATGAAAAGAAACACACGGGTGGTGTTAATGCCAGACCCTTCTCCTCGCAGATCCAATGGGGTTGGGGGAAGTTTACAGCCCCCCCAATGTGGACTAGTGAGTTAAGTGAGATAAATGGCACCCAGCCAGCATGAGACCTGTTGCCAGGGACGGACTCCGATTTGTTTGCTGGAGGTCGGCTAGGTCTTTGTGGTTAAGGGTTTCCGTTAAGACACTGGGTCAAGGTCCCTCTCAGGTGGTCCTCATGGACTGGGTCGGTGGACTCCTCGATAAACGAACCACTGGCATGAGGAGAAATGGAATGGTGGTGGCACACATGGAATGCATAAAAATCTTTTAGGAACATAATAGCAGCTTGAGAAAAACAATGAGGGAACACTTCCTGTTTCCATAACGAAGAGCTATTGTCCGGACTGAAATCGCCAAGTGAGAAATTTTGGAGACGTTGCTTGTTTTGGGAAAGCTGAATGGTATGGAGATGACCTTTGTTACTTTGGGGTTTGTCGTGGTGCCAGGCGGCTATGCTAAGGTCTGCTTTTACCGTACACCAGATGGCATCTTTACATGTGTAAATAATGCTTACATTTACCGTCAAACAGCACTGTGGTCACCTTCACCGTTCTGCAAGGTCCAGGTGAGAGTTGATGGGGAGATTTGGCCCCTGTGGATATCGCTTGGAGCAACGATGAACATCATGATGTAAACAAAGGTTATTCTTATTGCTAATATGGCTCAGTTACCACTGGAGATGTTTCATAACAGCAGGATGAAACCGTTGGCCTGTTTGTATGATACTACAAAAAGATCATCCTGTGGCATCATGTTGTGTGTTATAAGCCAGCAGATGGAAACACTTGGATATTATGAGTCTCTGATGGCCTGCTGTTGTGTTTTTTTTTTTTTTAAACAAGCTTCCATAAATTGTCACTATGGGGCTATTACAAGCTGCCGGTTAAGTCATAGGGATGCAGTTTTGATACTGCTAGTTGATCAAGGGTTAATTGATTTCTGACTGAGATGTTTTCTGTATTCTGCCATTCAGGTTACTGGTCATTTTTTGTTTTTTCTTGTGATTTGTGTTGGTCGGAATAATCATAACATAACAGATAATCCAGTGTACAAGCTGCTTACATTTAGATGAAGAGGAAAAAATAGGTTTTATCCTTTTTAAGTTCAAAAGATTTCACAACAAGTTATCGTTGGAAGATATTGTCATCACAAAGTTAAATTGACTAAGCCTAGGAAAAGAGTGGAGTATGTGCCGATGTATGAATGTGTCCTTTTCATCTGCAAATTAAATGTTCTTTAAAGGAAACACCACTCAATCACCACTAAAGTGTCTGTGTCTGAGTATCACAGATTTCATTCATCCAATAAAAATCCTCGTCTCTATAAAGTGTAACCTGTGCAAAGGTTTCCGGTTTATGCTTTCACCAGGATAAAGACTCGTTCTCGTAGCGCTTTGATGATGGATTATCGACAGGTGGTAGAGAAGTTACTTTGTACTGGGGAGCAATGATGGACAGTCACTGTGTTTCTGTTTGTAATAAACCGTAACAAAGAAAATTTGATGCCGGCAAGGTGAAAGGTGACCCAGACAACTTGGCATTCTTGATATCTGTTTTGTTACTCTTGGTCTGGAGCGCAATAAGACCCCTACTCAGTAGAATAAAGGTCACAGCTGTGGAGTGGTGCAGGCCTACACTTAATGTGGGTCAGCATTTAATTATGGGAAGGGTAGTCGTCCAGAGAATCCACTTTCGATCGCACTTTAACCTCAGGAAGTTAATCTCTAATTTGTAATGTAAAATGCATTGCGTACTGAAAATGCTTTTTTTTTTTCTTTTTTTTTTTCCCCCCGTCTTCTCCGATGGACAGGACGTGGTAAGATGGTGCAGGTGTCTGAGGGTGTCCTCACCTGCATGTCGTTGCTTATTTATTTCCAAGGGCAGTTTCTATACTCGCCGCATGTATCCTGTGGTAAAAACCCAGCTTGGGAAGCGCTCATGACTGTACGTGCTACCGTTTAGTTCAAATCATCATATTAGCGAATGACAACGCAATCTAGACTTTTTAAAAAGAAAGGCGTTTCACACGTCCATGTGCGTTTGGTTATTTATGATGATTCCATAACCACCCATGGGAATTTACGGTGTAAGTTTGGTTTTCTGGCCACCGCTCAGCCTGCACTGGTGCTTTGGAAGAGGTCCTCCAAACAAACTGTATTTTAGCCGCCGCTCCTACTTTGCAAGCCGGGTCTCAGACGGGCATTTTCGTGCCTTTGCTCCGACCCGATGTCTCTCGGGCTCTTGGGTGTTAACCAGACTGGGTATGAAAGCGGGGCTTTCGGAAAGACTCGATCGCATAGCGAATGAATCCACGCTCCTTTCATGGATTTTCTGTTTTGCTCTTTGCTGCTCTGTAATTGTTGTAGGCATCACATATAATTGTATATTATTTTACTTTGGTTTTGTGCCACTAAACTGAATAACAATTCTCCCTTCGCAGCCTGTGTGTAATTTATCCTGTCCCAGATGGCATCTGAGGCATCGAAAGGATGACGAACCAGAAAACGGGATAAAGTATAATGATGTCTTTGAAGTGAAAACTTTGCAAACATTTTCTTATTGTTTACACGTTGAATAAGTTTGAAATTCCCTAGTAGAAGGCCTTTTGGACTCCAGTCACCTAAAGCACAAAAAGTACCTCATGCTACAGAGGGTGGTGATGAATGGGGGAGTTTTCTCTTTTTAGTATGCAGTGCACATCCTGTTTAATCCTCACGATCTCCAAGTGAAGATCGTTTCAGATCGGACAAAATGTTATGAGTCAGGCTTTTACTGTCCTGCGTTCAGGGAAAATCAGTTTTGACCTTTTGACTGCCTCTTATTACTTCTGAGGTTTGTAAGAAGATATTTGCAGTCTTTTTTTTTTTCTTCCTCTCTCTCTCTGTATCCATCCTAGTTTTTTTTTTTTTTTTTTTTTTCTCTCCTCTTTGGACTGTTGTAAGTTGCCCTCAGACAGCTGCTGTAAAGCCTGCAATGATGCGATCATCTTCCAACAAAGCTGGGCTTCTGCTGTCTAACTTACTCTTAACATTTACATTGCTTAACGCTGGTGTTAAATTTTGCTTTTCATGATGATTATGAAGAGAAATTAACTGCGGAAAAATAATCAGACATAAAGGATATCTGTCCATTTGTGTTTTATGCGTTGCGACATTTTGTAGAACAGGCTTTGCTTGTGTTTATTGCACGTATTGTTTATCTGTTTCATTGAGACGCAAACAGATCGTGATCATGGCGTTCTCTAAAGGAAGCCATGCGTGAACTTTTGGCTAAGAAGTGGATTTCCTTTTGTCACATAACTGCTGCAAGAGAACGAGGTTTATTGTCGTGGAAAGATGTTCAGTGACTGCATTTTGTATTTGGTATGATATTCATTAGCAGTGCATACTGTAGGCAGGAACAGACCGAAATGGGACAGAGCCAGGGGGGCTTCTATGTCGACGGGGTCTGCTTACAGTGGTTCTAGGTGATTGCTATGATGACACACATACCCACACAGTATTTATGGCTTTGTATTGATAGGGGAGAAGAGGCAGAACCCTCAAGGACAAGGGGGTGTGAACCCGTTACTCAGCTGCTGTCAGTTAGCTCCTGGTTATTTGAGAGCTTGAGAACCCGCAAAGTCACCCACAGATGCCCTGGGTCTGTCCTTCGGGCTGAGCGATGCTTGTTCAGTTTCGGAAAATAATTAGAAAGGAACGCTACAAGACGACTGTTTGCTCGAACACACGGCATCTGCAAACCCTTTATCTTCCCTCTGTTTCTGTGACGTTGCGTGATTTGCCGCTTTTACCACCCCGCCCCCCCCAGAAGAAAACAGACGCTTGGCTGCAAGTGAATCCAAGGAATGAATCATGGTTCTGTCGTGAGGCTGCATGGGATCCAAAGCCGCCTGCTTATTTTTTTTTCTCAGTTCTTTTTTTCCCCTTCTCCCTGTGTTGATCTGCTTTGACCTGGCGTGCAGGTCACGGTCCCAAAGCCTTCCTTTCCCTGCTGGCTGTCGGAGAATCCGTGAGGCTGCCATGTTCCCCTCTTTAAGAAACACTGGATGCCAGTTTCGTTACGAGTTGAGTCCATGTGCTGTGATGGCACACTCAAGCTGTGATGGTTTTCAAGCAAAAGGTGTATCTCTTACTGTGGGAGGGGGGAGCAGATTCCGTCCGATTATGATGGTAATGATTTTATAATTGGTTAGTTGCGGTGTCTTTTTTTATTTTTTTTTATTAACCTTACTGGACAGCCGGAGTGTGCTTCTTAATGCAAATTTTACACCCTCTAAGGCTTGCATGTAGTGTGGGCCACACAGATGTGGTTGTAGCACTTCTCCCTCCGTGACATGCGCACACATCATGCGTGTTTTCTTGCTCTGAATGGACACTCTTTTTGCCCATATGCACTTCCTGGCTGTGGGTTTTTAATGAAGGTTTTTTTTGCTCACGGGTACGACAGCAGGACTGCCGGTGACCCCGGTCATTTTCGAAAACCGACTCTAGCGTTCCTTTTTATTCAAACGTAAACCGGCACAGTGAGACGCAGGCTGAGGACGTTTGGCTAAGTCGTCCCTTTTCCGCTCTTTTTTTTTTTTTAATTACCCTTTGCTTAATAAGCTGGCATGTTTGTCCTCTAAGCAGGGAGATTTGCTGAGTATGTATCTGAATGACCTTCAGGTTAAGTGACATCATTGTCCTTAGACCCCTCCTTGCTGAATCTCCACTGGGGGTTTATAGCCTCTGCTTTCCTTGACGTCCTAGACTCCCATGGCAATGTGATACAGTGACGTCTGTGATCGCTATGGAGCCCCCAAATGGTGAAACCCACCACCACCATGCTCCACCCAACACCAGTCACGGCTGGGTGTCAACCCCGTGCTCGTCTGAGCATTCATAGGCTAAAAGTTGACATCAGCGGGGTAAAAGTGACATAGCTGCTGGCTGAGGACCGCCGAGGTAGCAAAGTCACAGCGTGTGGTAAACAGCACAGTTGGTGAGGGTAGCGTGAATGGGACCACGTGTGTGTAGGTGCAGGAGAGACCCTTCTTCAGCAAGAAGCATGCGTGGCTGTGTAGTAGACAGCACCTGGCTTGGCGGCCAGCTCGCACGCTGCAGCGCTGCGTTCAGCTTGTTAAAACACTGTCGTGTTGGAGTAGGCGTGATCATCGCTGAAATTTCACCGCCTGCTGTGTTGTTTCTATTATTTCACACGCCATAATAAACACGCTGTATAAGTAGTAAGAAGCCATTGAGTAGGTGTGGGGTTGATTCCATGCTTTTCTTTTATCCTTTATCCTCTCTGTCTTGTCTTCCCAGGCCGCTTCCGCGTCGCTGGCCCCAAAGCCATGCCAGTGACTCTTTGATGCTGAAACGTGACACCATCCTCTGCAAAACGCCGTCTTTACTAAACGGTGGAAGGCCTCGGGTTACCAAGGCAGACGCCTTGCTTTGTATAGGAACTCCGAGAAGGATTTGTGGCGAACGGTCCTCTCGTGTTTCTCCATGGTCTGTCCTTTTGCCCGGTGTATGGCGCTGTCTGAAAATTGCTGGTTATCCAAAATGGCAGATTGTTGCTTTATTCCTGGACGCAGAGAGGGGAGGTAACTAAGGAAGACGATGAAGTGAGAATGACGTTAAGCTAATATGTGTGACAGAGATTGTCTTGGATGATTTATGGCTCTGGGCTGTGAAGGCTGTGCGGTTGCATCGTGGCTAGGCTTTGTGGAGTGTGGGGCTGGTGGAGTCACTAGCCTTTGAGCATTTGGCTTAGCATTGAGGCTACATGTGGTGGGCTGTAATTAACTATATGCCTTGTCATTGGGGATTGTAGCGATGTTTCTAGCCGTCGTGAGCTGGGGTTAGCTGTGCCCCTAGCCGTCGTGAGCTGGGGTTAGCTGTGCCACTAATTGAGAGCTCAGTGTTAGTACTGTAACTGTTTGATGGTTGAAGTGGCTTGTGGTGACTCAAATTGCTGCAGGCTGAAAGTTCGCTGCGTGGCCAGTCGCGGAGAACCGAGGGTTAGCAGTGTGGCTAGTTACAGGGACCAGCTAGCTGTTGAGGGCTGTGGTCAGTGGGGGTTTTGTCTGGCTGCTTGGTTTTCCAGCCAGTCCTCCAATCACATGACCGAGTCATGCTTGTTGGGCTAACACTAAAATCTCCCCGTCGGCTGTAGGGAAACCGTGAGCCCCAGGAGACCCGTTTTTGGTCGATGTGTAGCTTAGTCTTGGAGTGCTTCGTATCAACAAAATGAAAAGAATAATAACAAAGAAGAGTGCCCAGATGAGTCAGCCAATCTGTGGACGGCCCGTCCGTTCTTGGTGCTTGTGTTCCAGCTGCTCATCATCTGCTTTTATACTTTGGATGCAGCGTCGAGGCATAAATGTTAAAGGCCCGGGAATGGAGTTCAAAATTTTTATTATTTAGCATTTTCCACATTCCTCCGGCGTGGCGTCAAGGGTGTAGTGGGTGGGGGAAAACCGGGGGGCTGTGGCTGCCGTGACTGTCAGGCGCAGCTGTCACGGAGACGGCCAGCATCCCATTCCGCCGCGGTTAACAGGCAGGCCCCATCGCCGCCGCGGCGGCGCTACCGAGCGCTGCCCCTGAATAACGACGTCTTGACAGCTTCCTCTTCGAGAATCTGCTAACCGCAGTTAATTATTCAGCGGAGCCTCTGCCCGGGGCAGTCGCTCAGACCGTGAGCTCAGCAGTGCCACCGATGACAATGTGGTCTATTCATAGTCCTCCTGGATGTTCTCTTATGGAAATGTGGCCGAGGGAGGGGCCTCATTATAGAACGCTCCTGTGAAGCCTGAAGAAAGAGTTCTATAGCGTTAGAGATCTCCTGCTAATTTTGCCGGCCAGCCCTCCATAGTATCAATGTCCTGTACACTGCTAGAGAAATAAAAATCTACTTTTTAAACTTGCCCTTTATTATTATAGAGTTATTCATGCATTTTAAGTTCTGCTCTGGACATTTCTGATAAAATACATACTCAACTACTCGTGTGTTTAAGTTATTAATTTCTATATAGAATCTAAGTATTTGTTGAATTTCTGATTAAAGTTAGTACGTAAACTGGTACTATTAGATTCCACAGTTTAATTTATTTTGCATAGTGAAAATGAAAGTCGACCGATTTATATTTTGCATGTCAGAGTTGTGCAATCCGTGGCATTTTTGCCAAACGTGTTAAAACTTAATTTGGAAGTTCAAGGGAATTGCTGTGGCTAAGAGGGTTTTGGGGAAATAAGATGACAATGTAAATGAGCAAGCTGTAATTTATAAAGTGGATCTAATCCACAGGTGCTTTAAGGCAAGTGCTAGAAAACGTCATTTGCAGACTTCACCCGAAAGCAGCTCATCGGCGCTGGTGTGCTATGTCTGAGGACTGTTTGGGCTGGAGGTCAAGTTCAGGAACCGAATCGGAAAGAAGGAGATGGCATGATTACAGATGTTTACTGTGACACGTTACAGCAGAATCAAAGGTCAACTTCCTTTATGGACTTCATTTACTGGGCCCTGATCGCTGGCTGGATGCTTTAGGTTATATGTTTGAGGCCGCCGGCTACAAGAGTCGAGAGTCGCACGGTGGAGGATGACTTGTCGTGTGGGCTACTTTTCTCTGTAATGTTGTCAGCTGCCTTGCAGTGGGGTATTTCAGAGCGTGGGCTCCTCTCCTTTTTCAAACCCAGGACCCCACACCAGAGTCAGGGACCCCCTGCAATGAACCACGGACATGTAATCACACAAGTGAGAACTAAGAGGGGGGTATTTCTCTCGTAATCCTTCTGACTACGACCGCGGAAGGCTTTGGTACACGTTGAATGCTTTTGGCTCCGGCCAGGGTGTGATAATGCTGGCCTTTTGTCAGCGAAGCACTGCAGGATGAAAGTCCCTGTTTTAGAGTGCATGTAAACGAACAGTGAACGTAGTGGTGGAACGTTGGTGTCAAATGTGACGTGTGCCTGATGAAGCTTCCACCGAATGCTAAGACAGCTGCTCTGGAGTTCTTAATGCGTTGGGTGAAGGTGGGGGTGTCTAGGGTGGGTGGTGGTATGACGGCTCGTTTATCAGCCCGCTGGCCAGCTAGGGCTGTAGTTGTAGGTTGAGTGCTGGGTTAGCATGCCGTTAATTGCTGAGGCTGCCCAGATAATGTAGCTATGCTCAGTTCACTGAAGGCCATTGGGGTGACTTCCTGCCATCAGATGGGCCCCTGGCTGTAGTCCTGTGTCACGGGGCTGATCTTAGAGCTCCCCTGGACAGTTTGGAGATGTCCATCTCTAGTCTATGCTGAAGAGCTTCCTTTGACTTGGTGGTTGTTTGTGGCTTTCTGTAGCAGATTGATTTTATTGGCAAGCGTGGAAGGTGAGAATATGAAGTCTCTGCAATTACTGCTGAATTATGGGCCCAGGTCACAGCTGTTATCACAGAACATTAGGAACGAGACATTTCTCAGTTCCCAGCCAACTTTCCTGGTGTGCCTGGACCCTATTCTCATTTGAGTGTTTGCGATATGGACTATGGAGGGATTCTTAAACCATTTTTTGAATTTGCTAATTTATTTTCGTCGGCCTCTATTTCCACATTGTTGCCGTGGCGACAGCTGGAGTCGTTTTACGTCAAAATTTCCACGTTGGGATTGGTTCAGGAAAGTCCCCCTCTGCCTGCCAGGGATCTTTCGGTTGCATCTCAGCTGAACAGATTTTTGGACAGCACGCCCCCCCCCCCCCAGTCCTGTCCAGTTTCGACATTCCCATCGTCAAGACATTGTGAAGGTTCCAGGCTCTCAACGTTTCATGTTTCTTCTACAGGAAGTGGTGCCGATTAGGATTTGCTTAGTGCTGCCATAAATTTGCTGCTGACATCAATAAAAATGTGTAGGGGAAAGCAAGAGTGACATTTCATATGGTGGGGTTGATGCCTGGTCCGCTGGATCTGCAGTGGATGGTGCGTGAGTGACTGGTCCTGTATGTCGGGGGGTTTGGTTCACGGCCAGAGGGCCAAAGGTTTGGCTCCCACTCCTTGATTTGACCGGTTGCTTTGGTTGTTATTCCATTCCACTTGATGGTGATTTAGGGCCTGCATTTAAGTCTCAGGAGGAAGTTGACCATTAAATGTGACATCGGCTGCTTTAATAAAATAATAAACCCAGCTACCTGAAAGTTGCTTTAGATTTAAAAGGTAGCCACGTGATGTCTTAATGTTAATTACTTCTTGCTCTTGCCTGTAGAGGACCATGCCAGTGAATAATTCTGGGGGCCATAGACCAAACACAGTGTTGGGTGATCTTAAGACCACTGAGAATGAGGAGGAAAGGAAGCTGGAGTTACATTTTAGCCTCCGCCATCCTTACTATCGGAGCTGCACACCAGTTTTTAAACTGTACTGTAATCATGCGGGGGGGGCTTTGTAAAGGGGTTAGGAGCAAAACGTCCAGGGGGATTGCAGAGTGAGTCATCCTGGGATGGGGATAGTCAGAAGAGAGGCTCCTGCATGCTGGTCTTTCTGGTGGCTTCAGCTTTCCCATGTTCCCATCTCAGCTCTGTGTTCTCAATATCCTCTCTTGATCTGAAGTCACCGTTCAGCGCACAAAATGGGCAACTTGACTTTGCTTTCTTGGTAAGGAGCTCAGAAAGTTGAAGAGCTCTCCAAGAAACAATCAAAGCATCCTGGTCTGGTTGGTGATTTCGTGCTTGGCCAATGGATCTTTTAAGAAATCGGTTCCGAATATGATGCCGGTGTGTCCCGCCCTCCCCCAGCCCATGAACAGGGTGAGGCTATTTGATTGACAGGTGCGAATCCTGCTTGGGATCATCAGTCCTGCTTTAAATAGAAAGACAGAAAAGGCAGAAGGCCCCACACTGCTGGTAGATGCTAGAGAAGGTTCTGGACAACTGCTGGCTCTGCCATGTGGTCCTTTAGACCCCTACTCCCCCTTTCCTGAAAAAGGCTCATCTTCTCATGACCTCGGGTGGGTTGGGGTTAGGAGGGGTTTGAGCTGACCCTCACGCTACTGTCCCGAATCCCCTCGTCCCCTTGTCACAGTCTGTTTTTTGGCATGTGCAAACAGAGACATTCCGAAAGACAGCGCCGCCTCTCACACGGCTGAACCCAAACCGCTGACCTTAGCTTATCCACTGGGAGGTCTACATCGAAACCTGAAATAGGCTTTAAAAGCCAGACCATCCGGATCCCTCTCAAACAAGTTAATCACTCTCGCTCGCAGGATGCAATTTATCTGGCTAGGATGGGCTTTCCCCGTTTGCCTCTCCCTCTGCAAGTGCTTGGTTTAGGAGATCGCTCAACCCACAGCTTTCGCCAGAGTAAATTGCGCTCTGAATTGGAGCCAAATGGAATAAGGCTCTTGATGTGTGTTCTCCCTGCAGATAATTTGATAATGCCCCTGCATTTCCCGAAATGCTTTTCGCAAGGCCCTCAAGTAAAGAGAACTTGTTGAGCCGGGAGAACGACCTGATGGCCCCAGGAAGTTCAGCTTCCTTCGTCTTTCTGTTACAAGTCAGGCTTACCCTTCCATAATAGTAAGGATGTGTGACTCGATACGATTTTGATTCATGTGATCACAATTTGGTTAAAAAAAAATCGATCCTGTACATAGATTAGGAGTGTGGGTTTTTATAGTGCTGGTGGACTTTGCAATGACTTTAGTCATAACCATCCGGTGTAGTGATTCACACAGAGACTCGTAGTGTACAGTGCTTTCTGGAAATGCAACATATGCCACAGTTTTGTCTTGGTGTAGCATTATTATGCAAGGAGAATTCTGAAACTATTAAGCTAAAAAATCGGTTGGAATTTGTGAATTATTTGAAATGTTGAAGATAAGAATCTTGATTCTTGGGTTGGTTCTGTATTATTTTTCCCTCAAGCCAACCTGATAGGTCCCTTGTCCAAATTGTGCTGACCCAGCCTAGCCAGACTGGTGGGTTTGGTTCGTCTGGGGCTTGGTAGACTAGTTAGTAATTTCTCTGGCATAAGATGGATAGTGGATCCAGTTTTACTCATCATTAGCAGCAGGGGGCAAGGTGGTCAAAGACATGCATTTAAGCTGCATAGCTCCAGTTTCACATGTATCCAGGTAAAAATGGGGAGCATAAAAAAAAAAAATTGCTAAATTAAAAAAAAAAAAAAAAAACTTAAAATGGTGAGTTTTTTTAAATTGTCAAGAACTATAATTGGGATTTTTGCTGTTATGTCGTTTTTGACTCTGTTCCCGGTTGTGCTTACATTCCTGTTAAATATGTATCATATGCAGTTTGTAAAATGATATGAAATGTGGAAATTAAGAGCGGCAGCTGCTGTAAAACTAAATACAGTTGCTAGGCGACCTCATCGGTCTAATCGTTTGACAGTGTCGGTGGGGCTCTTTCAGGTTCCTGCCCAAATACTAGGCAGTGTGATTCCTCACGAATGCCGTGGTTTAACCGCGCTTGGCTTGTGTAGCGTTCCGAATGGCGGGTGTTCGAGTTTTCCCCTTGCATTGTGTTTGTGTTGATTCGTGAATTAATTTTGGGGTGATGAAGATGGCTCTAATCATCTTTCTCATTTCCACCGCGTTTCTCATTCTGATTGTGGAGAAGGAGCATCCCTGGTATCTAGCAGGCGTCTCAAACGCACACCGTGGGTCTCGGCCAAGCACCTTGCGTTCATTTGCCACACTGCTTTATAGGTTGTTTCAGTAGGTGAATTTCAGTTTGTTGACCGTAGGGATGCGGTCCACCCTTTCCTCTCATAGTCAGAGAGCCAGCCTGGAGTCATTGGTCCTGTAGACCTGCATGTGAGGGGCCCTCTGCACACGCACTGCATGTGTGCATTCTGCAGGTGAGGGTGTGTCATGAAGTGTGGTTCGGCCATTAGTACTGCTGCCTCATGCCTCCAGGGTTAGGGGTTTGAAGCCCAAATCCACTATGTGTGTGGATTTTGCATGTTGTCATGTCTTCTGGGTTTCTTCCAGCAGTCTGAAGACATGCAGAAAGACCGTGTGTGTGTGTGTGTGTGTGTGTGTGTGTGTGTGTGTGTGTGTGTGTGTGTGTGTGTGTGTGTGTGTGTGT
>JAACJT020000645.1:0-17097 GCA_009936485.2 Gymnarchus niloticus | reverse complement strand
CAAGTCTGGCTTTTTATGTCTCTGTGTGTCCAGTGGGATCCTCCTGGGTCTCCAACCACGGAACCCCCTTTTATTGACACTTGCACTTTGCTTCTGAAGGTCAGCTTGGATCTGTTTGGCTGATGATCTCTATCATTCGGGCAATTCTTCGCTGCAATTTTTCATAAACTTTTTGCTTCATTTTACGTCGGGGGAGATTGGCTACAGTGCCGTGGACATGAAATTTCCGTGGGCACTATGGACACAGGAACATGGACGAGTCTTTAGAGATGGGCTCGTACCTGTGCAATTGTCCATGCTTTTCTACAATTTCGTTTCTCACAACCTCTAACAATTCTGTCTGTTGTCAGTATGGTACATACTGGCACACTAAACAGAAGTCAAATCACATTTTCTTTAAACTGGTTCAATATTTGACTTTTAAATTGCCAGCACCTGTAACTTGTCAAAAATGAGCTGAAGTACAAATCGCAGCAGGATTACCTGTTTGAAATTCAGTTATTTCTTACAACTTCCAAAAACTGTCAATAATTTTGTCAATACCATTTTTGGAGTTTGGTGTGAAATAAGCATAGAGTGGCCTTTTTTCAGCAGGATTTTTGTGCGGTTCCAATGCAAATAAATAAAATGCATATCTTAACACCAAAACATTTATAATGTCAGCATTTTGTAGAAGAATTGGTGCATTTTATGAAAGAAGAAAAACTGCAGAGGTGCCAATATTTTTGACCACAACTGTATGCAGCATTTGGTGGGTGAATTGCCATTTAGTTCACCTTTCTCTCTCCCAGTGAACTGAGTAAGTTTCTGAAGGCTTGTCATACACCACTACTCTCTTTTGGTTGGGTCTGAGTGCTAGTCATATATCCTGGTGAGGTTACTGGCATAGGCTAGCAGATATGCAGTGTCGATATGCAGTAGGAGCAATACAGGGAGCACTGGGGTATGATCTGAGTAGCTGTTAACCATCAGATGGCAGCAAGTGATGAACGCCAAAAGCTGGCTCCACAGTGGCCGCAAGCAGGGTGGTTAAGATCCCTTAATAACCGGTCAGCAGGATGCCAGACAGAGTTCTAGATGTGCCAAGCTGTCCTGCCTTGCCATGCCAACCACCAGGGTGATCTGGGTGCTGGGCAGCTGCTGAAATGGATGGACACCACTGCATGTGTGGTTGGTTGGTTCTCACCCTGACATCTGGAGACAGGTGGAGGTATGAGAGACAAGTGACTCTGTCATATAATTTATGGGGAAATACTACATCAACTGCAATTATACATGTAACTGAAGCTGATTTTTTTTTTCTTTTTACAGAAAAATATATATGCACATTGACTGAAAATTCAATAAAACTTATTATTGTATAACTAGTAAAGGAAGTTCAGAAGAGTTATTGTGCTCTACGTCATGCATTCCTCTTTTTTGACCTGCTTTAGTAATTCATACATGATTAAATGTCAAATCATGGGCATTTGTTTTTACTGAAGTAGAACAACAATCATAATTCAAAAAGTCAACCATTTTTCACAGCCAGCAGTAAGCCATGCATACCCGAGGCATTCATAAATTGCACTTGGTCTGTCCAGTAAGCTTTTGTAAGCAATATTCTTTTAGTTTTTCGTGTTCTTATGCAAAGATGGAATTGAATTACAAGGGCATGTTATATACTGAATAATGAAATATGTTGTTATACCTTGCCTCATCGAAAGCGTGATATTTTTAGGCAGCAAGTGCTACAACAGTTCTGGTTGCAGGTATAAATCCCAAATGAAGATCTGATGTAACCGAAACTCAAGTGCATACAGGAGATTTCAAGAGCTCAAGGAGTATCGAACCAAGCATGCAGCACATTATAGTCAGCAATAACACCTTGCAGGCAGTTTTACAGAACAGCTTAATAGGTAGCAGAGCATAATGAGCATCTTGATATCAGAGGCTCTTATAAAAAATGTTAATCTTTGGAAGACTTTGTTCCAGCAAAGAGAATCAGCACAAGAACCTTTCAGTCAGATCCATATGTGGGATTGGATGCCCAGAAGAGATGTGTTCACTCTAGGATGGACTTCTTGGGCCCCTGGAATCATAAATGATTTACCTCTGTTCTCTCCTCTCACAGCAAATCATGCTATCAGGATTTCTCTGCTAGAATTGAAAGGATAAAATATTGATAAGGTACTAAGCAATAGCTGCTGGTAAACAGATTTGTGATGCAGGGAGAGGAGGGCATCTTCACAGACGGAGAGGAGTTCAATACAGTACAATTCACACACTCCAAAAGGTCCCCTTATAAACAGTTCTTAGAGGCGGAAGACATTGCAATTTTTCAGTTGTAACATATAATTGCTTGGGATTTTTTAAAGACATCATACATACCCCGGAAGTATTACCTTATCCTAGATGCTGATTGTTTCCTTCTGTATCGTATGATTTTGCTTCCCTGTTCTTTTTTTATTTATTGGGAGATGCAGAGATTGCAGACTGGCTCTGTCATATATTTATCTTGATTTGCCACAGCTGAATGAAGCATTCTTGTGATGCTTCATCACATAGGTCATATTGCTTACATGGAATCCCGACTAGCCGCCAAACCACACTTGACGTTGCCACTGGCTATACCACTGATGTGCTGCCAGTGTGACAGGTCTGTAATAGATAGAACTGAGTCCTGTGATGTCGATGACAAAAGTCAACCCCTACCCCAGTGATGTGTCTGTCACAAGATCAGATACTAACAGAAATGATATCTATGTTTTAGTACACAGTGTGTGTGGGGGGGGGGGGGGGTGTGTCTGGTAAATGTGGTAAAGTAGTCAGGATCTTTTTTTTTGTTGAAGCTTTGTCCAACTTCAGAAAGGATGTAATTAGCATTTGCCTCACATTCTATAATACTGGTAGTGTATGCTATTTATCAGTGACACAAAATGGCAATTGGTATCAAAGGTATACTCTAGTGAACCTGGCCAAAATAAGTTGTTAGAGGATGAACGGATGGACGGATTATTTGTCTATACTGTGTGATTTCAATGCAGTGCCCTCCACAATTATTGGCACCCCTTGTAAAGATTAGTAAAAAGGGTTAGAAAAAAATCATCCTCTGGTGAAGAAGCTTCATCTCACACTGAAAAAATGAGAAAAATCCAACCTTTAACTGAAATTTATTCAGAGAAGAACAAATCCCTCATCAAGAAATAATTCTTTTGGCATTCTCTTTATCAATCATTGCCTTTGGCGATGAACAGTTTGATATTTTGCCAAATATATTTTAACAGACTTTTACATTACCGAAGTCATTCTGTTTCTAGCCATTTTCTTTTACTCTAGCAGAGAGGCATACTGAAATAGCCTGTGTTACTCTCTCCATGGGTGATACCCATCCATAAGGTAAGTATGAATAAGCTGTAAGGTATTCTACATCTTCTACACTTTATTGTTAATGAAAGGGACAAAGAACGCCTGTCCCTACAATGTGTATGAACTTGTCTACTTGCGAGCGTGTTTGTGCATATACAGTACTGTGCAAAAGTCTTCAGCAGTCCAAGAAAATGTTTAAAGCCATTTATCTGACCAGTAACTATATTTACGCAGAAAGAATTCAGTATAGACAAATTAACAGTAATAGAACAATAAGCAAAAGTAATTTCTTTTGTGCTCAAAAACTGAAATCTGTTACTAAATCTCTCCTTGAGAGCACCCCAGGCATTCCATGCATTTTTTTAATTTGCACCACCAGCTCAATTTACTTAAGTAGTTAATTTGCTTTATGAAGTATTGATTAGCCAAACAAGGTGCACTCCTAGTTGAACTGCACAATACTTGGTAATGACAAAGGAAAACTGTACCAGTCAAACAATATACTGTAAATACCTGGTTTACATTAGACCTTCTGGCACTTATAAGTACAAATATGATCATTTCAGAGGTCAGTTTTTATATATAATTTACCAGTCAACATTTTACTTTTAGCTGACCTCTTAGTGTAGATAAGAAAACACATTTCCTGAAAATGTAGAAATACTAAATTATTTTTGTTATTCCAGTTACCAATTTTAGTTTTTTCTTGTGAATTATTTATTATATGCTGTATTGCTAAACCGTTACATTTGTGTTTTAAGTCGATGCAAAGTGCTCAGGTAAAACACCTTGTGTAGAAGAGACCCTCAGTTTCCTGGAATTCAGACGGAATGTTGTGTTCCATTGCCCTCGTTAAATACTATAAATCTGAATGTTACTAACAAGGGTTTCCTAGGCTAGGTGGAACTATAGTCATTATAGTATTCTCATCGGCGTAGTGATGGGATCCTAAGATTATAAATGTCAGTTAATCTCAGACCATAGGCGCTTTAGATAGCTTTAGATAGCTTTTAAGAGAGCCTTAGAGAGAGCATAGTTAGTTTTTGGAAGGGCCCTACTTTAGTGTTCAGTGTTTATGTGGAACGTTGTGTAAATTGCTTAGCTTGAACCTGAATAAAGATCTACCAGGATCCTAACAGTGGTGTTCTGGACGACCCATCCGAGGTACATACGGCTGAAATACACGAACCAGCTCCAGGAGAGTGTTCCCGACAGTGATCTCCACTGTATTTACAGTCCTTTTGAGTTATCAGCGGTTCCAGAAGAAAGGGACCGCCGAGCGGTCTCCGCTACACCTTGAAACAGACTTTTCATTACAAAACATGATTCACAACACCCTGCCTTGCACTTCATAAAAAGAGCGGCATTTCTTTATAAATATTTAGTTTGTGTACTGAATTTTCTATCAAAAAATCATGCAAAAATACCTAACGTGCACTTAGATCTTCTCCCGAACTTCTGGGCTTCTGTTTCAGAATGCGGGGACAAAGTTACATTTTTGTTTTGGTGATATTTGGAAATGAAAATAAATGACACTTCGATCACTGCAATCCTCAATTTCAACCAGATCAATTCATTATGAATCAACTTTCACGTACAAATATTCCACACCTAATAATTTTTGCCACATCTTAAACTCAACACGAATAATAATGGGTGCTCAACCATCTCTGTGGGTGCACAAGCCCCGGAGCACTTGCTGCTTCAGCGCCTGATCAGTCTAAAAAGAGATCCCATCAATGTTCTTTAAATACTGAACATCCACCTTTGAATCAAGAAAGTCCATGACCACAGTATGTGATAGACCCTTGCTCAAGAGGCATAGGCTGTGAAAAATATAAACTGAGTTACAGTTCATTAATTGAATTTACGTTGCCATTATTTGCCCATGGTTGGTCAAGTAGTCATCCTAAGAGTCAAAGTAAATGGAGCTTTCACCCCCATGCAGCATGGCAGTGGGCCAGACAGCTAAGGATTTTCATGATATTTTTATGATGCACTGGCATACAAAGGGCAGGCTTCTGAAATAGATGGATAGATGTTGCATAGCATTAACGTAGCGAATGCTACCGCTGACAGTGCTTTGAATACTCATTAGAGAGTAGGATAAATATTTACAAATTTGAACGACAGGAAACAAAACCACATCACTGATTTACATTTTAATTTATATTCATAGTGTATTTCCAATTATTTCCAAAAGGAAGACTGGGGCTTTCTCAAGCTATGAAGAAACCTACAAAAATGACTGCATATTTGATGACATGACTGAACTGCCATCATTACCAATTATTATTCTTTTTCCATTGCATAAGGTGAGATTTACATTTATTTACTTTTCCATATATGTGTATACTGGCACAAATAGGAATTCCCTGATGTTCATATACAAACCCAAATCAGAAAAAGTTGAGACGGTATGGGAAAATTAAAAAAACAAAAAAAAAAACACAGTGATTCTTAAAATTTACTTTGACTTTTATTTCATTGCAGACAGTATGAACACAAGATATTTCATGTTTTGTTCGGTCAACTTCATTTCATTTGTTAATATACATTCATTCCTGCATTTCAGGCCTGTAACACAGTCCAAAAAAAGTTGGGATGGTAAAGCATTTACCAGTTTGTAACTTTGCCATTCCTTCTCACAACACTTAAAAGTCGTTTTGGCACTGAGGATACCAAGCGATGAAGCGTTTCAGGTGTTATATTGTTTCATTCTTCCTGCAAACACGTCTTAAGGTGTGCAACAGTACGGGGTTGTCGTTGTCGCATTTTTTGTTTCAAAATTCTCCACGCATTCTCTATTGGGGACAGGTCAGGACTGCAGGCAGGCCAGTCCAGTACCCGTACTCCTTTCTTCTGCAGCCATGCCTTTGTAATGTGTGCAGAATGTGGTTTTGTATTGTCTTGTTGAAAAATGCCTTGACATCCCTGGAAAAGATGCTGTCCTGAAGGCAGCATATGTTGCTCTAAAATCTCAATGAACTTTTCTGCATTAATGCTGCCATCAGAGAAGTATAAATTACCTTTGCCAAGGGCACTGACACAACCCCACACCATGACAGACCCTGGCATTTGAACTTGTTGCTGATAACAGTCTGGATGATCCTTTTCATCTTTGGTCCGGAGCACACAGCGTTCATTTCTTCCAAAAAAGATGTGGAATACTGATTCATCTGACCACAATACACGTTTCCACTGTGTGATGGTCCATCCCAGATGCTTCCGAGACCAGAGAAGTTGATGCCACTTCTGGACATGGTTAACATAAGGCTTCTTTTTGCACAGTAAAGTTTTAAGTGGCATTTGTGAATGTAACTCCATATTGTAGTGCTTGACAAAGATTTGCCAAAGTAATCCCTTGCCCATGTGGTTATATCAGCTATTGATGAATGACAGTTCTTGATGCAGTGCCGTCTGAGGGATCAGAGATCACGGGTGTTCAGCTTAGGCTTGCACCCCAGCTCTTTATGCACTGAAATTCCTCCAGATTCCTTGAATCTTTTAATGATATTATGCACAGTAGAGGGAGAAATATGCAAATCCCTTCCAATCTTGCTTTGAGGAAAATCGGTTTTAAACATTTCAATAATCTTCTCACGCATTTGTTGACAAACTGGAGACCTCTGCCCATCTTTGCTCCTCAAAGACTCGGCCTTTCGTGAATACTGCTTTTGCACTAAATCATGATTACAATCACCTGTTGACATCACCTGTTTGAAATCACATTATTTTTTTTTTTACCTCATTACTAGTCCTAAATTGCCCCGTACCAACTTTTTTTGGAATGCGTTGCAGGCCTGAAATGGAGGAATGGATATACATTAACATGAAATGAAATTAAATGAAGTTGACCAGACAAAACATGAAATATCTTGGGTTCATACTGTCTGCAATGAAATAAAAGTCAAAGTAAATTTAAGAATCACTGCGTTTTTTCTTATTTGCATTTTCCTTACTGTACATAGGCTCACATATCCAGCTGAGATCAAAGGTTGAGGTGAGAGCACAGGGTCAGAATATTGTGTTGGCATCTCTACAGCAGTTTTCATTGTTAAGAGGCTTTCTCAATGGCTCAATAGTAATATAATTAGTCTGACTATACACAGGCAAAGACTCCAAACCCTCAGAACGACATACAAAATGGAGAAAATGCTAATGTTGTCAGACCCAGCTGGTTGGTATTTGTACATGTGTTTGCTCCTTCACTACATAATGTGCAATTATAACAATTTACTCTTGAAAGAGTCAAGTGATTATACATGCCCTTGGACATAACTATATAACAATAAAAATGAATGTATATGAAGTAAACCACATGACTTCAAAATATTAGGATGAGTTTATATTATTGAGGTTTTACTTACATGCTTGTGTGTCATATGTGCAAGCGGGTATCCATGGGTCTATACAAGATGTGCTGAGTGACATCCAAAAAAAGGTTTGTGTGGCTTTCAGCATTTGTCAACAAACCTGCAGAACTATGAAGGTGACCTTCATTTAGGTGGACCTAAGCTGCTCACTGTACTGCCTGGTCTCCATACTTCTGTAAAGCAGCAACGTGAACATTCACTGGCCTATGAAAGATGCAGATTATGCCTCTGCAATAAGGAGGTCTTTGCTAAACTCACACAGGACCAGCAGGACTTAAACAACAATGGTCAGCCGTGCCTCAGTTCCTCATATAGGCTTTACAGTTGAGGGGAGGATGAGTGACATGTCAGGAAGCTGAGAAAACTAAACTAGATAACGTTAAAATTAGTCACCATCAACCCCCCACTAATGATCAGGTTCCTTATCACATAACTGTCCATTAATACTAGACACTAGACTTACAAAACCTGAGCTTTAGAATGACACAAACCAGTTCCTTGTGTCTCATTATTCACCCTTGCACATATGTAATTATTCCAAGAGTCTCACACACTGTTGGAGTTGGGAGAGTATAGACTGAATGTCTGCTTGCCAACAAATGGCAAACTACATATTCCCCCACAGACCATTACATAACCATTTTACAATGATAGCCCTTTAGCCTTGTGCTCCATCTTATGTTCGTTTGATTTTTTTTTGAGTCTTTTCTGAATATATTTCACTTATGTTCCTTTATTCTGACATCTTGTTTTCTTTTGGTAATTGTCATTGTACAGGAGACAGGCAAGATGTTAAATGGTGAAAAAGCAGAAGCTACAGGCTAACTGCCCCTGCACATGTGTATTACAGAGCTTAGGTACACAGCCATGTGTCTGTCACTGGAGGCCTGAGATTTGCTGAAATGACCTGAGTGGAGAGCGTGGAGCTGGTGTTGCCATACAATGCCAATCACTGCGATAACACCTTTTATGTCATGGCTTGGGTGGCAAATGTCAGGACAGTGGCAGCCAGGTGACCCAAATTAGTACCTGATAGCTATTTATAAACATAATCAGGCAGATCTTTGCTGGTAGTCTTTTGTCAAGAGCAGCCCTTAGCAGTGAAACAATACAAAGAGCTAAGAGCCAGTGCTGCTTCTCACTGAACCATTTGATTTTACTTTTGTACACTGATTATTTAATGATGACTGGTACACTAAAGTTGTCTACCTAAATATGTAAACATCATACAGTCAAGTATGTACGCTAAGATGTTTGCTTACTGCATTGATTCTAAAGTAACAAAATTTCTTAAGAGTGGTTCCACTAAGCAACCTTGTGGCAGCGCAAAAAAATGTCAGTCTACCTCTGACTATTTCCTTTCTGTCCTATTTAGTCACCTGTGTGGGACTTACCTCACACTGTGGGCTGTGGACATTCCAAAATTCCAGGGTCCATCCACTGTGGGGTACACAATGGTTTTCATGGCTGTACAAAGGACTGAGTTACTGCATGTAGATGTTGTCTCCTGAACACAACCATACACGTGTATTTTACATCTGCCTGACAAATATTAACTTAAAACATTCCAAAAGATAAATAACTGCCTGACAATGTCAGGTTTGTTATTACTGAGGACAGCTGGATTGACAGACTTGGTAAAAAAGAGTTTCCATCAATGTGTCTCTTTTGACTACATTACTGTGCAAAAATCTTGAGCCACCCCTCATTTCTTTATATTTTTCTAGGAAAATGGGACAATAAGTACAGTGATTAATTGCAACATCACCTGATCATTTGTAATCATCTACACCTGTTTATTCATATGATCATGCTTTAAGTTGGATGGCTCTGTTATGCTTGAATGATTCATACGTAGGTCACTTTGTGCCTTAAGAAACGAAAAACATTCCTTTGAACCTGATCAAGTACAGAGACTGGACTGAAAATGAGAGGCAAAAATTATGAAAGTCCTTCAGGAAGCCTGGAGAACTATTCCTCAAGATTACATTAAAAAATACAAGTCTGGCTCTTTGGAAGCAAAATATGGAGAAATGAGGGGTGGCTCAAGACTTCTGCACAGTACTGTAAGTCAAATAATTCCAGTAGCAAGTGATTATGAATTTTGCAGTTGAATACTATAAATTTGTATTTAGTATTAAACTATAGAATTAAAGGTGTAGATGTCCAGTCTGTTGATAGCTGAATCTGAGTGTTGTTCCTCATGGTTCACAGTGCAGAGGTAGGCATGAGGATGGAGATCTGTAGCTTCCAAGAGAGGAACCAGGGCAGCTGCAGACACATCAACAATGTCTTCCTCATCTACCAAACAGGCAAAAGTCAAGATCAGAGCTACACCTTCCCTGACATCACCTACATTACAAAGGTAGACCTCAGCTAGCATCTGCGAGAGGACAAAATATCTCAAAATACTTCATAAAATTGTTTATGATACGCATACGCTATACAGTATATTTAGATGATCAGGCCAATCAGCTATACTACCATTTTAATTGCTGAACAATGATTTAACAATGCAACAACAAGGACCAATTACACAGAGGAAAGAAATGTGCATTTTTATTAAGAAGCAAATATACCTGTTTTTATCACTATTTAACTCAGCACTGTTATTGTCAGTGGCCTTCCAATACAGGTTGCAGAACTCTGCGGACAATATCAAGTACTCTGGCTTAATCTTTTGTTTTTTTATTCATGTAAGTCTGTCAGATTGAGGGCATATTTTGTTTACTTATTTCTGTGTGTTTGCCCAAGAGAAATTGGTGCTTTTTTTTTTCATTCTCCTCAAAGGATGAGATAGAAGAGAATTTGTACAGCCAGGTGCGGTGGTCCGGTTCACTCAGCTAAGTGATTGTGTTTCGCTCACTCCACACCACAAAGTGTGAAGGATTTATCAATTATAAGTGAATAAAACCTCTGAATGAAATACTCAAATATCCAAGCAATTGGTTAAATGATGTTATCACATAAAATGTATGTGATCAATCCACAATCTATTTTGTTTGAACTTTTGCATTGTTATCGTTAAGAAATATTAATAAAATAACAATGAAACATTCTTTAACTTTGAGTGTCAACACATTTAATGATGAGCTATTTTTGGGAAGATGCAAGGCTCAACCTTATTTATTACTTTATGAGCAGCGTGTAATACTAGTAGAACAATATAGTGTCTGATCATTAAGAGTATTTATTCTCTCCAGCCGGCTATATTCTTTGTCCTTGTAGAAATTAATGTGGCTATATTTTCATATTTAGAGAAGGCTGCTGCCCTCTTAATGGCAGAACAATAAGAAGCAGCCTGTGTCATTGCAGGAAGTACGTCTTGTCTTGCAAAGATGAAGGGCCACTGTCACTTCCAAGAGATAAAAGTAATCAGGTAAATGACATCTATGGCTATGCCCTTTACATATATCAGATTGCTCAAAATCAAGGGAAGGTTAATTAGAAGAGCCTCGACTTTTGTGTGTGCATGTTTTTCTGCTGACCTTTTCCTTTGTGTCACTCCAGTTTGCTAAATGTCACAATACTTCTGCCATTTGACGCAGAATCTGTGGTGCAGTTTCAAATGTAAGTTTGCTATTGCAAGATAACCTCCAGAACAGGAGCAAACTATCCATTGTTTTGAAAATCTGTTGGAAAGAACCTATTTTTGCATAATTAGTCTTGCTGCTATAAGACAATATGAGCTACTGTATCTATGCATGTTAAGAAAAGGGAATGTGTGAGTATTTCGAGAAACCAGGCTTTAATCATTGCAGCTGTCTCTTGGAAGAACTAACTCTGTGCCATTGTGCTCTCTGCAGGTCTACTTGGGCTATAGCAATGATGGCGGCCCTGGCTGTCCTGGCTGCAAAGCATGACTGGGAAACTAACAGTTAGGACCAAGGTAAAGCACATAAGTTAACACTCATACTACCTGGCTATGTGGACAGACTTCATTATGGAATGCATTGTTTTTGCTTTATATTTCTGCATTTTACTTTACAAATTTTATTCTATCACTGCACATAGTATTTCCTATAGTGCTTCTATTTTCATTGCTGTTGTTTAAATCCAAAGTAAAGCACCATTTTCATTTAATCATTTAGATAATTTACTGGAGCAATTTAACTTAAGTACCATATTCAAAAGCTCAATAACAGAGAGCCTGGGACACAAACTGTCAACCTTCAGGTAACGAGTATGTGTCCTTCAGGAAATGCAGATGAGCATATCTCCTCATGCTCCTCTTTCGGGCTTTCTGGGTGTCCTCGAAAGACAACAAGCACTGTATATGAGGGTGGAGATGGACGTTCATGCTGTATAAATCCTCCTGTATAAATCTCTCTGACACAGGGACTGCACTTAATTTCGTTGTACCCGTTACAATGACAATAAAGATATTCTGATTCTGATTCTGATGCTGTGGCCTTCCATGTTTTCTGCCTGCTATCTGACTTCTCTCTGGGCCTACATTGGGACCAACATTTCCTGTTAGCTGAACATTATCCTCAACCCAGATAAGTACATTAGTTGAATAATAGCCATGTAAAATACTAACCCAACCCACATGTCTCTGAAAGGACACTGGCGTATGTGTTTGATGACACATGTCACGTGTGACAGGTATGTTGAAAGGTATGAATTGCACCTTGGTGTCAGTTTTGCCGTAGTGTTGAAGTTATTTGGATTACAGTCCTGTCTCCACTGCAGGGGTTGTGATGGAGAAAGCAGATGAGGAGGAGATAGTGTACCCTGTCAAATGTCTCTCCATCAATGGCAAACAGGGACGGGACTTGGTGTCTCTTCAGTCCAAAAGGTAGCACTGCAAAGATGGGTAGCCATTCATCCAAATGTGAAGGTTAATATAGCAGGAACTGTGAGGTGCACTCAGCAAGCTCAGAATGTTTCAGAATGCAACTAGATTTAAAGTCATGGCTTGCCTGGTTAACAGTGAAGGGTTCCTGAATCCAGCTCAAACAAGACACTGTTCAAATAAACACTAAAGAAACAGATCTACAGTAAGTACGTAATGCAAGCAAACTTGTTCCTCCTGATGTCAACCAATCTGGTGTTATAGGAGTTTCCAATACATCCTGTCCCACTATCTGGCAGCAGGGTTCTACCAACATGCAGAATGTAATGGAACAATGCATCTGAGTGTCAGCATGACTCAGACCCATATATGAATTGCCCTGTGAGAACAACATAATGCCACATTGAGCAGTCCATAAATGGAATGTAATATGATGATGAGTTTTAGTTGACTTTTATCTCCCACAAAGGCCATTCATCCAAATGTGAAGGTTAATATTTATAAATCAGGTAAACCCTATTGTTTACATCCTGATATTTTCTGTGGTCAATGTTAAACAATATCAGTTAATAGATGAACAGTGACACCTAGTGGCAATTTGTAAGCCATTCCATTAATGTGTAATTTTCTTATCGAGTTGTTCCATTCAAGTAAATTATTCACATTTCAGATTTCACACAAATTTTGCAATAAAGGTATGAAATTACTATTTAACACTCATGTTTAAAACTGTTTTATAACAGATAAAAATTGTAGGGAAAATGAACAAAAACTTTACAACTGAAATTGGCTGACCATTTCTTTAGGAGGTGAAGGATGTCAGTGACTTAGTCATGTCTGTATTCATATTTTAAACATTTCAGTTTAAGAAGTATACAGTAAATTAAGCCCCTCCTTGAATCACCACTTTATCGTGGTAAAGGGTTTTGAGTGTCCAAGTGATCCAAGGAATTATGCTGTCTGGGGCAAGTTGCCCCTGGTAGGGTCTCCCAAGGCAAATTAGTCCTAGGTGAGGTGACAGACAAACTGCAACTCAAATTCTATGAGTAGAAATATCAGGGATAGGGATATCGGGGCCCTGCCAAGGAACCAGTTAGGATAAGGGCTCATCAATGAGCGTCTAGTGGACGGGATTTCACCCATGGGGCTTGGCTGGACTCAGCCCAAAAACGTTACTTGGGACCGAACTCCTGTGGGCCCATCACCAGCAGAAGGATGCAAAAGTGTTCAGTGCATTGTGGATTGGGTGGCAGTCAAAGGCAGGGGACTTGGTGGTCTAATCCCCAGCTGTGAAAACTGGCTTTGGTGATAATAAGAGAATAGGAGGGTACGAGCCTGAGCTTATGCGGAAGTTAGAGAGATACCAGCTAGATATAACTGGGTTGACTTCAATGCACAATTCAGAGTCCAACCTCCTTGAAGGAAACCAGTTTCCTGGAGGAGTGCACTCTTTTCCACTCTGGAGTTACCTTGGGTGAGAGGTGTCAGGTAGGTGTGGGTTTACTCATAGCCCTTTAGTTTGGTGCCTATACACTGGAGTTTTCCCCAGTGAAAGAAAGGGTCACCTCCCCGTGACTTTGGGTCAGGGGATGAGCTCTAACTGTTTTCTGCAGTTATGCACTGAATACCAGTTCAGAATATCTGGCTTTCGTGGAGATCTTGAGTGGGGTACTGGAAAGCGCTCCCTCTGGGGACTCCATTGATCTACTGGGGGGCTCACAGCATTAACGACAGTGAAACATGGAAGAATATGATTGGAAGGAGCGGTCTGCACAATCCGAACCTGAGCAGTGCTCTGTTTGTTGTATCATCAGATCTGTAACCATCAGATCTTGGACATTCAGGTGAAGAGAGGAGCTGAGCTGCTCACCAATCAACACCAGGTGATGATATAGATCAGATGGTGGGGTTGGATGCTGAACAGGCCTGGTACACCCAAACATATAATAAGGGTACACTGGGAGCATTTGACAGAGGCCCATGTACAGGAGACTTTCAACGCCCACTTCCAGCAGAACTTCTACTGTATTCTGACGGAGGTTGGGGACATTGGGACTGAATGGGCTGTGTTCAGTGCCTCCATTGCTGAGGCAGCCATAAGGTTGCCGGTGTCTGTTGTGAACCCCTGAGCCCGGTGGTAGACACCAAAGGTGAAGGGAGCCATCAGGCTGAAGAAGGAGTCCTATTGAGCCTGGATAGCTTGTGAGACTCCGGAGGCAGCTGACAGGTACCGGCAGGCAAGCAGAGTGTGGCTTTGGCGGCTGAAAAAGAAAAAAAATGTGGGAGGAGTTCAGTGAGACCATAGAACACGACTTCCAGTCAGCCTTGAAGAGATTCTAGCAAACCATCAGACAACTCAGGAGGGGGAAGCAGTGTATTGCCCATACTGTTTACAGCAGGAGTAAAGTGCAGTTGACCCCAACTGGGTGGAAGAGGGGTGGAAGGAATACTCTGAGGATCTCTTGAATTCCACTGACACCTCCCTAGGAGAAAGCAGAATCCAGGGACTTGGAGGAGGACTTGCCAATCACTGGGGCCAAGGTCACTGAGGTAGTCAAAAAACTGTGGCAGGCTTCTGGGGGTGGGTGAGATTCGCCCTGAGTTCCTTAAGGCTCTGGATGTTATTGGGCTGTCTTGGCTGACGCATATCTTTAACATTGCATGAAGGTCTGGGACAGTCTCTCTGGACTGTCAGATTGGGGTGGTGGTTCCCATCTTTAAGAAAGGGAATCAGAGAGTGTATTCCAACTATAGGGGGATTACAGTTCTCAGCCTCCTTGGGAAGGCCTATGCCAGTGTACAGGAGATGAGAATCCGTCCATTGGTCAAACCTCAGATATAGGAGGAACAATGCAGTTTTCATCTTGGTTGTGGAACACTGGACCAACTCCTTACCCTCACAAGGAAACTGGAAGGTTCATGAGAGTTTGCCCAACCAGTCTACACATGCTTTGTGGGCTTAGAAAAGGCATATGACCATGTCCGTCAGGGTGCCCTGTGGGGGAGTGCTTCAGGAGAATGGGGTATCAGGCCCACTACTACGGGCTATTTGGTCCTTGCATAACCAGTGTGAGGGTGTTCGCCCAGTCATGTTGGATCTGACCACCACCTTCTATGAGTCACTATCCAGCGCTGACTTATGAGGTACCGCAAAAAGACCAAGGCTATGCACCACCTTAATGTGGAAAAGTTCAAAGACAAGTCACTGGCTCAGTGTTTCAAAATCGAACTGAGAAATTGGTTCAAACCACTAGAAGACCTCGTTGATATTGACATTGATACCCAGTGAGACTAGATTACAGACACAATTGTAGCGGGTACGGAGATGGCAGTCACATACTGACGGGCAAGGCTCAATAAATGCAAGATCCAAAACTGATCATGAAAACTCATAGGAAGGCAGTCAAGTCATGGCAAGACCAAGTAAGGACCTGAAAGGAGAAGGAAGCAACTAAAGAGAGATACCACATGCTAGTTCGAAGAGTCAAGCACAGCTGTTAGGCTGACCAGAGGGATTTGATGAAGAAGAAAGGAGCAGAAGCCCAAAAAGAGGCCTCCAAAAATGACAGTAAGACGCTGTACCACATCCTATGTATTCTATTGCCAGTCCTGTTCAACCTAGCCATGGATTTTGCCATGAGACAGGCAATCGATGAGGTGACTGAATTCACCTACTTGGGTAGTGCTATCACAGAGAATGGCAGTCCGGATAAAGACATGCACCTGGGGATTGGTTAAGCAGCGACAGTATTCCAAAGGCGGTCTGGATGAAGGCATCCTCTTTTGCCAACTGATGTTGCTCACAACCTTGCTAACTTCATGTCAATCCTCCTTACGTGAAGACTTGACACGTGCAAGAGGTCATGGCAATACCAGGTCAGGCATTTGAGTCAGATGAACAGAGAGATGCTAGATTTAAACTAAAGAAAGTTATCTTTGGAGCTCTTTTGCTGGTTTAGGTGCTTGGCCACATATAGGAATCACCTCTTTAAAAGCGAGTGTGGCTTTAGCTGTGGGACACTGACACAACTGATTTGTGGGAACTTGGTGTAAATCCCTAGAGTGACAGTTAAGATGTTTCAGTTAAGCAAACTAACTCCATAGGAGGCATAAATTTCTCTGACTTGGAGATACCAACATATCATCCAACAGCTTGCAAATGTGCTCAGTGTGTAGTGAAGAACTCGTGGTGACGGATCTGGTCCAAAGTTAGGTGTTTATGCAGGTCCTTCTGTAAGGTGGCAGTGCTAAGCTTCCAGGCTGCCACAGAGATGGTTGGGGACAGAGTTGTAATGCAACTCCTTGAGAAGTCTGGAGGTATCCTGCCAATCTAGGTCCCAAAAGGGCGCATTGAATCTGAGACTCCAAGGGAAGCATCCCATAAGAGGGGGCACAGGGGAGAGAGAATATGCATGAGCAGAGCAGTGATTCAAGGCAGCAGAATAATGGGTGATAAAAAAAAAATTAAACAGAAACAACAAGGGCCCCGGCATGACTATATATCAGAATCAGAATCAGAATATCTTTATTGTCATTGTAACGAGTACAACGAAATTAAGTGCAGTCCCTGTGTCA
>JAACJT020000644.1:0-18457 GCA_009936485.2 Gymnarchus niloticus | reverse complement strand
TAAAAATCGGTACTAGCACACTTCTTCTCCACTCCTCAGGCATCCTCTCACTTTCCAAGATTGCATTAAATAATCTGTTTAGAAACTCCACTGCCACCTCTCCTAAACATCTCCATGCTTCCATAGGTATATCGTCTGGACCAACAGCCTTTCCATTCTTCATCCTCTACATAGCTGTCCTTACTTCCTCCTTGCTAATCTGTTGCACTTCCTGATTCACTATCCCCACATCATCCAACCTTCACTCTCTCTTATTCTCTTCATTCATCAGCCCTTCAAAGTACTCTTTCCATCTTCTCAACACACTCTCCTCACTTGTGAGTACATTTCCATCAGTATCCTTTATCACCCTAACCTGCTGAACATCTATCCCAGCTCGGCCCCTCTGCCTAGCCAATTGGTACAGGGCCTTTTCTCCCTCCTTAGTGTCCACCCTCTCGCACAATATATCAACCTTCCTTCTCTTCATCATATCAGCTAGCTCTCTCCCTTTACCAGTCATACTGTCAACATTCAAAGTTCCTACCCTCACTTCCACTCTCCTAACCCTCCTCCTCTCCTCCTGCCTCCAGACAAGCCTTCCACCTCTCCTTCCTCTTCGGCTCCTTCTTCTTCGGCTAACAGTAGCCCACTTTCCACCAGCACCCTGTTGGCTGACAAGGCTAGTGGCGGTCGTTGTTAACCTGGGCCTTGACCGGTCCGGTATAGAAATCTGTTTTGTTGTCCGCATATTTGATTCGGCAAAAATTTTACACTGGATACCCTTCCTGACATCACCCTCCCCATTTATCCGGGCTTGGGACCGGCACGGAGAAACACATAATGCATTCCCCAGTGGTTGGGTTAATAATAAATGATGATGATGATAATAATAAAGAAAAGAACTGTGCAAGTGGACTAATTGCTGTTGTATCTGATGGGTTTCTCTGGGATACTGACAGAGTCTTTCTGACTTCACTGAATAGGCTTAGAGCAGAGTTAGCTGGTAGTAAGTGGCTAGCTGCTGTGGGGTGGCATGAGCTGGAGCTGTCATTGGATAAGAGGCTGGGGGCATACTGGGGTTAGTGTTCTGATAGGCTGACATGGCCATGCCCATGTGCTGTGGGTAACTGGTGGGGCCATCGGGCAGTGGTCTCATATATGCTGGATTTACATCACTGACATAGGGTGGCTGCTGCACTTGATTGGTGGCAGACGCACTAGCAGCTGGCAGGAGAGAGTGCAGGGAGGCAGGATGCTCAGGACCCAGGTTGTAGGCCAGACTGTGGGGATGCTGAGCAAGGCTGGGCAGCATGTAGGCACCATTTGGCGGCTGGTCTGGGTAAGCCTGAAGCGGGATGCTCGGTGCTGGAAGTACATAGTGTGGCTGCTATGGCATCTTGGCGTAGGCAGAAAAGAGTGGTGCCTCATTCAACAGCTTGTTGCAGAGCTCCACGGCCTCCAGAATCTTTACATTTAGCTCAGAGAGCTCAGAGTGCTTCCTGTCAATATCTTTTATCCTTTCTCGATTAACGGATTCTTCTCGCATGCATCCTCAAGATGTAAAAGTTCAGGGCTGTCTGGCTCCTCATCAGCAGGGTCTTTATTTTGCAGTAGGTAGAGTGTTCTGTCCATCTTCTCTTCATCAATAACTACAACTTGAGGCTCCAATTCAGCTGCCTGAGTAGATTATATTAGAAAGTAAGAATGCAAAGTAGAGTTACTACCACCTTTTAATAAAATTACCCAACATTTGGGTCATTGTCTGGGGTCTTTGGCATGGAACGGATGGACACCGTTACAGATGGGAAAAGACAGCTCTGAGTCAGGGTTGCTGACCAGCTCCTGGGGTGGTAGACACAGATAATGGACATTAAGGCTTCCTCTCCATTCCAAGGTGTCTGTGGTGCTCTATGCCAAATGCTTGTACATCTACAGAAGCCAGGTAAAACCTTCGTCAACTCTTTAAAGCCATCCAAAAATTTCAGTATGGGATCATTCTTATTAGGACCCTCTGACATACTCATTTTCTTCCTTTGCACAGAGACAGCAGCTGGGGGTCCTGTAAGGGTAGCATTAGCATTGGGTCATAAGTTATGATCATTCTACATCAAAAGATGATTTACTGGCAGGTACCAGTGAAGCGACTGGAAGAACTAAACAGACGACTGACAGCCAGCACCAGCTAAAGGCCAGACCACGGCTTAGCTGTACTCACACTCACCATACCTAGTGGTCTCCCCAGCAGGGGCGCTCTGCAGCGGGGGTGTGTCCTCATTTTCACTAGCAGGACGACCCCAGCTGGCACCTCTGGAGGGAGGGAACCCTCTGTACTGCCCATGTCAGGCCTGTCCTCAGCAGGGGGGTGCACAGCAGGAAAAGGGCCGGCCATCTCTGGCTCAGAGGTCCAGGATGGCAGGGATCCAGCCACAGTAGGCATTGTCCATTCACCTGCGAATAGGGAAGAGAGTGAGCCCACATGCTACAGTGCTATGTAGAAGTCTTCAGTGCACAACAAATATTACGTTTAAATCATGTTCATGTTGGTGTAAAGCTGACTTCATGTTGGTCAAAGTGTGTCATGTTAGATATTTCAAAACATGTTATCATATCAGCCCAGAGTTTACAGTTCAGCATGCAACATACTCATTCATGTACCTTGTTTGGTTGATGTAGACAAAAGACACAAGCCTTGGGGGGGATAGAAACCCACAGCTGACTAAGGGCTCAGACTGCCCCTAGCACTGTGAACCTGTCTCCCACCACTCTGCACCAGCACTCAGCCCCAAGTCCCCGTGGTTTTGGTCAGCAGATGAGGCCCCAAACAGATCCACTTATCCTAGGTATCATATACAGCCAGGCAGAATCCGGGGTAGAAGCCAAGTGTTTGGGTGGCATCCAGGTACTGCTCTGTAATGGCCACACAGGGCATCCCATACTGAGAGAGAGAGAGAAAGGAGTGTAAGAGATTAAGAAAGCAAACCCCTTTTATTCTTTACAATGGTCAGGTTTCTCCTCCACTTGGCAAGCTGTATCTTACTCACAGTTAGCTAGTGTGAAAACTGCAGGTCAGGACACTTTTGGTTTCTGAACACTGTACAGTGCAGAAGGTTCCAGAGAGGTCAAGTGGGCAGCATGATGCATTGAGCCAAGACCTGATTCAGCTACGTCAAAACGAGATGCTTTGAGCTACACTCTTAGGCATAGCAGTGTGAATGAGCATGCTATATTTCACCAGGAGGAACTGACTGGGTTAGACCTGAACCCCTGGGACTAACTTGGTTGAAGGGGATGGAGTAGGTGGCGGGACACTTCCAGTTGGTAAAAGGCAGGGGCTGCTGCTGAGGGTCCATCATCGTTATCTCTGAGCCTTGCTGGTAGATTAGTGTCAGTGATTTCTTGGCAGCTGGATATATCTGTCAAAACAAGTTAATTTAGACTGTGTACACAGCAGGGATACTGCAATGCACAGCTCCACATTGCCATGGGCTGAGACGAGCACTCAATGTGTGGAAGGAGGCTGCCAATCTGAATAGACAAGCATACCGTCCTTATAATGCAACTTTTCTAAAACCTGGGACCCCCAAATGAAAATATACCAAAGCTAGGGACGACCTACCACCAATTTATGTCACTATATAATGATAATAATAATAATAATAATACATTTTATTTAACAGGTGCCTTTCTTAGCACTCAAGGTCACCTTACAAAGAATAAGACAACAGTAAGAATAAAAAGAAAATCAAATAAAAAGATAAAATCAAATGAAAATCAAAATAGAAATAAACATAAAAGATAACTGGCTTTAACAGCAGTGAAGTCATAGTTGGTATGCCAGTTTGAAGAGATATGTTTTGAGAGTAGTTTTGAATTGTGTTATTGAGTCCAGTTGACGGATGTGAGAGGGAACAGAATTCTAGAGTTGAGGGGCACTATGAGAGAATGCTCTAGCTCCCATAGAACAGAGTACGATGTGTGGTACAGAAAGTAGAGCTGTAGATGAGGATCTAAGAGAGCGAGAAGAAGTGTAAGTCTGTAGGAGACCTGTGAGGTGGGGAGGAGCAAGATTGTGGAGAGTTTTAAATGTTAAGAGCAGTATTTTGAATTGTATTCAGTAGTGCACAGGGAGCCAGTGAAGTTGAAAGAGAATAGGTGTAATATGTTCAATTGACTTAGAACAGGTAATTATCCTAGCAGCAGAGTTTTATACAAGTTGTTGGCGATGGATGTTTTTTGGGAATGCCGAATAGAATGGCGTTGCAGTAATCTATACGTGAAGTGACTAAGGCATTGACCAATACTTCAGCACTGTGTTGTGTAAGGGCATAACAGAGTCTAGAAATATTTTGGAGATGAAAAAATGCAGTCCGAGAAACATTATTTATATGGGATGAAAAGGAGAGGGTACTGTCTAGAATGATGCCAAGGCTTTGAACCTGGGAAGAGATGTTTGTAATAGAGTTGTTTGTTAAAATGGAAGAACTGTTAGCCTTACCAAGTGTAGATTTAGAGCCAATGAGGAGCACCTCGGTTTTATTGCTATTTAGTTGGAGAAAATTATGAGTCATCCATGACTTCATGTCTTGGAAACATGCAGTGAGAGCATTTGGGGGAAAAAACGGAGGCAGGTTTAGTGGATAGATAATGCTATGTGTCGTCAGCATAACAGTACAATTGGATACCATGGTGCCGGAAGATATTGCCTACTGGAAAGATGTAGCTGAGAAAGTGAAGCGGCCCCAAAAGAGAGCCATGTGGAACTCCCTGTGTAACTACTTGTATTCTCTGACCTAAAGCCCTTCAATTGAACAAACTGCCTCCTGTCATTGAGGTAGGAAGAAAACCACTGGTGCACAAAGCCACAGACTCCAAAACTAGCTAGACATTCCAAAAGTATTTGATGGAATATAGCGTCAAATGCGGAGCTGAGATCAAGAAGTACAAGAATTGTTAAAAGTCCCATGTCAGCTGCCCCGAAAAGATTATTTGTAATTTTGACCAGAGCAGTTTCTGTGCTGTGTTTAGGACAGAAGCCAGATTGAAACTGTTCAAAGAGGTTATTTTTTGAAAGATGGGACTGAAGTTGGGAGACAATTGTCTTTTCGAGAATTTTTTATATAAATAGGAGATCTGAAATAGGCCGGTAGTTTTGAGGATATCAGGGTCTGAGCCAGGTTTTTTTCAGAATTGGTGTAATTCAGGCTGCTTTTAACGAGAGGGGGACCATGCCAGTAGTAAGGGAAGAGTTAGTTATACTGATTTTCACGGGGGAAATATATGGCAAATGGGACTTAACAAGGGTTGAAGGCATTAGATCCAGTTGGCAGGTGGAGGAATTAGATTTTGTTATAAGCTCAGAGGTATCATTTTCAGCTGGTAAACTGAACTCTGAGAATAGGGTGGTTGGTAAAGGAATATGGGTGATAGTAGAAAGTGTGTCATTTTCTGCAGTGAGAGAAGAAGCAAGTTGCTGGAGGATTTTAGGGTTCAAGCATGTGTGTGGAACCCTATTGTTTTGGGGGGCTTTCTTATTATTATTCCTTTTCTTCCCTGAAATGCAACACCCAGCCCAGCCCAGCGCAACATGTATGGATGTGCAACATGGGCCCGTTGCCCCCGAAGGGGGCTTCACAGTCCCCGTTATAGTGTCTCCATAGCAAAGATACTGTAACATCATAGGTTCTACTGAGTTCTGTTGAGTTCTAAACCAATCAAACGCTTAAAATCTCTGCTAATTTGCATAATTCCACGGCCACGTCCCAAGAGCCTATGCCCTCAATTGTCTATGGATGCTTCACAGCTTATGGCAGCACTACTGCAGGCCGCGTAGGCAGTGTTGGCATTGGCAGTTGCTTGACGATCAAAGCTGCTTTTGATTTTTGCTTTAGTCAGTGGTGCATAGTGTCCCTGTTGTTGCGTGTGCTTGAACCCGCTCATAACCGCTTGTGGTTATATTTTCAATTTTGGAGTTGAAGAAATCCAAAAAAGCACAACAGTGCTTAGCAGTTAAGTTATGGCGAGTGGGATTTTCTGGTTGTGTAACTAGCCTATTCACTATAGGAAAAAGAGTGCTAGTATTTTTTCCTCTTATGGTAATGATGTTAGAATAGTATACAGTTTTCACAGCAGAGAGAGCATTTTTGTATTGTAACATGTGATCTAAGTACATTCCCTTATGTACAACAAGACCAGTTTTCTTAGCTAGACGCTCCAACCACCAGCCCATGGCCTTAAGCTGATGGAGTTCAGGTGTGAACCAGGGAGCAGTGTGAATAAATGAAACAGTCTGTGTTTTTAACGGAGCCAAAGTATTAAGAGCAGAAGACAAAGCAGCATTTTAATGATCTACTAGTTCTGATGGTGAGGCAGTGAAGGGGAAGCAGGGTGTGATTTAAATAAACTAATAAAGCTCTCTGGGTTTACATGCTTGATGTTATGAAATGAGATAAAATGCTGGACCTTTGACTGAGAGGTATGCTGATGAAATAGGTAATTCAGTAGAAATAAGACTGTGTGGTATGATGCCTGAACAGCTCACTAGATCTAGAATATGACCTTTGTTATGGGTTAAAAATTTCTCATTGAATTAAATTAAAACAGTCAAGCATTTCATTAAAATCACTTGTGAGTGCATCAGTTGAGATGTCAAAGTGTATGTTAAAATCACCCATAAGGATAATATTAGGAGACATTGCACACAGAGTTGTTAAAACAGTGGAGAGTTTGGCAATAAAAACACGATGATTTAGGTCTATATAAGACAGCAATTATAGTAGTTGAAGATCCGCAGAGTTTGCCAGCTAACAGTTCAAAGGAAGAATGATCAGGGAGAGGCACTGGTGATAATTTAAGGTCTTTGTGGGGAATTATTGCAAGACCGCCTCCTCTCCCCAAAGAATGGGATTTAGCGATGTAAACAAACCCCGGAGAGAGTGCTTGGTTTAAATGAAAACAATCACCTGGTTGCTGCCAAGTCTTTGTAAGACATAAACAGTCCATCTTAGTGTCTGTGATAAAGTCATTAATCAGTAGAGCTTTGCTAGAGAGAGATCGAATGTTAAATAGTCCAAACTTCAAAGTGTCTATGGGCATATATTCCAGTGACTTTACCAGAGGAATCAGCACATTATGATCAACACGTCATCCAGAAGTACATGGATGATAGCGTTTTTCAGACCAAAATGAATGAATAGTCCCACTGCTGTTCTTGCTGAAATGAAAGTGACGACGAGATCCCCGGTGAATATATCTTGGATACTGGAGAATATTGCGGGACAGCAGGACATCAGCTGGCAGTTCATAGTTTGTCCGAAGTCGAGAGTTCATCTAGTGAGTATTTTAGTTTTGTAGAAGTGATTACCGTAGACAGCAAAGTAGACAGAATAATCCATGACAGCCAGTTGAAGTTTATCATGGTAGATTTTCTGAAGGAAAGGTCACCCAAGCAGATTTCAGATTCGCAGCAAAACCATGTACCCCTCGTTTACCCACTTGGTCCAATTAAAATACCATGTTAGCCAGTGGACGGTCACCAGTGGCATTACCACAAAGATTCAGCAACTGATAGAGTTTCCACCACTTATTAATTGAAGCTTGACACCACGGCAGAGAATCAGCAAATTTTTCACTTACCCACACAGATTCAAGCCAGCATATAGTGGAGCAGTTCTACAAGGGCTCTCGTTGAGACCAAAAAGGCAAGGGACAGGAATGTGCAATATTAATTTGTAATCCAATGTAAAAGGCAAAAAACAAATTTAAAAAGGCAAATAAAAATACACAAACAGAGCACCGGCCAGCAGCGGCAGACAGAGATGCCAGCGTTCACTTCTAGTGACATTCAATCAATATTTAATTTGAAACACTGATGTACACTTTGAAGGAAGGGAAACAAAAACATCTAAGAAACAGATATCCAGCCATGGAGGAACATGGCAGAATACACCACGAGGTCAGAGAAATCCATGCAGCCATGCCATTCTGTTTATACTCACATCATTACACAAATCGACCATATTGAAACGGCTACAGTCCAACACCTACAGCTTAGTGGGGAATGGGTTCTTCAGCATCTGCCACAGACCACATGAGCTTAACCAGGTACAACTGCCGTCGATGTTATTGGTCCAACTCCGGCCATCAGTGTCCACGGAGATATTCCAGCGATGATCAGGACATTCTTTCAAACGCAAACACCAGGTAGATGCTAGCTGCCTCCCATTCAGATCTGCTCAACGTGCCCAGGGGGAGATTGACATTGGGACCCTCTGCTCTGCTTCTGCTGTGCTCATACTCATGGGGGTCCTGGAACATTAACTTGTTCCTGTAGTTGGCAGGATATTGCTTCAGGGCTTGCATCCTCTTCATCAAGTTCATGTGTTGCTCATTCTTAATCTTCTCCTTGAAAAATTCAGAGAAGGTCTTCTTAAAAATAAGCTTCATGTTGTACTTCTTTGCCATCTCTTCAAAGAGCGGGAAATAGACCAGGAACTCCGGCACGTTAACCACGCCTTCCAGGTTGAAGTCGTATTGGCAGCCGAAGAGCGGGTAGTCACCTTTCTTCTGAAACGTCACGCTGTAAATGTCGTTACTGAAGGAATTGGACTCGGAGGCCTCCAGGCGTTTTACGAGCTCAAAGGCGTCTGGGATGGTCCCAATGAAGAAGCCCCCCGACCTCAACCTCTCGCAGGCGTTACGCAGCATCAGGTCGGCCTGCTGTTGTGACTCAAACGAGTACTGAAAGACGAACTGGCAACTGCAGACGTCAAAGGTCATATCTGGGTCCTTCAGTTTGGTGGACAGGAGCTCCTTGGTACAGTCAGCAGTGATGAACTCGGCCCTGAAGAGCTGCTCGGGGCTGTGGCTCTTCTTCCTCATGTTAAAGTAACGCTGCTGACACTGCTCAACTGACACACCAGCCATATCTGCACACACCAATCTGTGGATGTTGCCCATCCTCCACTTCAGCAGGTCTCCCCCTTTACCACAGCCCAGGTCCAGAACGCAAAGCTCCCTCCGACTTTGCCTGACCTTGTCCAGGATCTCACCAATGAGGATGCTCTTTATCCAGTTGTTGAAGTTGCGCAAGTAGAAGATTCTGGTCCTGGTGCGAGCTTCCCGACTACACTCCAGCAGAGTGTTGTAATAGCTGGCTACTTTGATACCATGGCCTTCCTGTATACGTTGCAGGTTCCTAGCTGGGGAACCCTCTCCATCGTGGTCAGAGTCTTCCATCTCTTGCTTCCTCTTGGTCGACCCTCCGTTTTCCCTGCTGTACATGTCAAATTTGTTTCCACTTTCTCCTTCCCTGTAGTTCAAGTTTTCTGCCATCATGCCAGAGAGTACCCTTTCTGTTTCCTCCATATATTAGCCTTCAAAGTTAGTGAAACGTTTACTTTAGTGTTAGTAATTGCAAGCCAATTAAAATTGCGTTGGTGTGGTGTTGTAGGATTTTCTCCAGGCTCGTTATGGCATCACTTTTGCAGTTACAAGATCAAGTTACAAGTACAGCAAAGACCACACAGAGTATTTTTTAAATATACTGTTAAATATTTAGGAACAATATTCGTTGCCCCCCTATTTATATGTCCCAGGGTTTTTCTTATCGGTTATTGCTAGATAGACAAATAGTGTGTCCTTAAGTACATTCCATATAAACTGTTTTCGTAGGTCCTGAATTTATAGCCTTCAAATTTCATCACCATGGTGGCATAGAACCAGGAATAGAACTAGGACCAACACACTAAAACAGCGCACTAAAATGCAGCACTGGGCAATTAGCAGAGCACCAGCATGAGGCCAAGTCAAAGATGATGGGAAAAAAGATGGATATGTCAACAGAAGTAGCAAAAAAGAAGTAGCCGTGACTAGTGAGGAAATGAAATTACCAGTATAAGATCGCATATCCGTGGTGTCTGGTTCTCAGCCTAGTGTATCGGCACGTGTAGGAACATGGATACGACGAGCTTCCATGATATCTTTCTCTTCTGGCTCTGCAAGAACCTGCAGGGGCCAACCATTCCATAGGGCTGAAGGTTGGGGAGCAGAGAAGGGGTCAGGTCTTAGGCACCATCACTGAAGCCACACTAACACTAAAACACCTTGTCAGCTACGCTTTAGCTCAAGAGCATGTTAGGAGGTCCATCAGCACCAAGATGAGCGTTCACATCACTGAAACATTATCAATAAAAAAGGCGCCAACTCAACAGCCTTTTGCTTCTGACCCACTTTATCCTCCTTGGCGGCAGGTGGGGCAGACTGTGGCTCTCCTGCATCAGTGTAGATGAAGCTGAGATGAAACAGCTCTGAGTAAGAGTTGCTGGCCAGTTCCTGGGGTGGTAGACGAAGGCAACGGACAGTAAGGCTTCCTCTCCATCCCAAGGTGTCTATGCTGCTCTATGCCAGTGCTTGTACATCTACAGAAGCCAGGTAAAACCTTCCTCACTTCTTTAATGCCATCCAAAAATTCCACCGCAAGATGACCCTTCTTGGGAACCTTCGGCTTCCTCTTTTTCATTTGCTTTGGTATGGAGACAGCAGCTGGGGATGCAGTCAGGGTAGCATTAGCACTGGGTCATAAGTTTTGATCATTCTATCTCAAAAAGCAGTCTAAACAGAGGAGAGGGTGATGTAGCAGCATCCTAGCCAGGCTGCGACGGCGTTCATTCCGACCTCTTATCCCCACTATCGTCCTGGCCAACCTCCAGACTCTTGAAAACATGCTGGACAACTTGCACTGCCGTATCGACTCTCAAAGAGATCTTACGGGTCTGCAGTGTATTCTGCTTCCTCAGAGACCTGGTTAACATAAAACACAATGGAGAGTGTCATACATCCCCGGGGCACTGCTCACACCGTACCATGGAAACCACCGGACTCCGTTGTGCCTTCCTGGACTGTCCGCTTCTACCCCAACCAGAAGCCATGGATCAACACTGCTGTTCGCCAGGCACTGAGGGAGTGGACTGTGGCTTTCCCCTCCAACATCAGTTGGAACAAAAATGCCAGATATGAGCTACGGAAGGCCATCAGAACTGCAAAGAGACAGTATACAGAGAGACTGGAGAACGACATCGGAGACTGAGATCCTCGGCGCTTGTGGAATGGACTTCATGCAATTACAGATTACAGAGGCTCACTGACTGCACTCACAGACACTCCCACCTTGCTCCCAGATGAACTGAACAGCTTCTATGCCAAATTTGAACGTCACAGCTCAAAAGCGGGGAGAGCAACAGTACCACCAGCCCACGGAGCCACTCTGTAAGTGTCAGACTGACATGAGTAAAACCTTTAAACGGGTTAAGTCTCATAAAGCTGCCGGCTCTGACGGGATCCCGTCACGTATCCTGAAGGTATGCGCTACGCAGCAATTGCGAGTGTACACTGACATCTTCAACATGTCTCTGTCTTTATGCACTGTGCCACTGTGCTTTAAGAAGACCACTGTCATGTCTGTGTCTAAGAAATGGACTGTCTCTTACCTGAACGATTACCGTCCCATAGCACTGACCTCTGTAGTCATGTAGTCAATGCCTGGAAAAATTGGTCATGACCCACATCAAGCTCAGCATCCTCTGAACCCTGGACCCACTCCAGTTTGCTTTCTGGAAAAACAGACCTGTAGATGACGCAATCTCTCTAGCTCTGCACAATGTCCTGAGGCACCTGGATGAGAACATCTACATCAGGGTGCTATTTGTGGACTACAGTTTGGCTTTCAACACCATTGTGCTATCCAAATTGCTATCAAAGCTAAGAGACCACAGTCTGAGCAGCTCCGTCTGTGACTGGGTGTTTAATATGTAAACAGACCTCAGACAGTGAAAATGGGCAACAGGAAATCGTCCACTCTGATCATCAGTACTGGTGTCCTGGAAGGCTGCTGCTTCAGCCCTCTGTTGTACAGCCTATTCACGTACGACTGCATGGCACAGCACAAGGTCAACACCATCAAGTTTGTGGATGACACCACAGTGATTGGCCTTATCAGCAAAAATGACGAGGTTGCCTACAGGAGAAAAGTAAAAGACCTGACTGTATGATGCCACAACAACAACCTCTCCCTGAACATCAACAAGACCAAAGAAATCATTGTCGACATCAGGAAGACCAGAGGGCCCCAGTGTCCACTAACCATCAACAGCTCTCCTGTCGAAACTGTCAGCAGCTTCAAGTTCTTGGGCACACAGATCACCAACTCCCTCTCCTGGTCTCTCAACACCAGCTGCATCCTCAAGAAAGCTCAACAGAGATTGCTCTTCCTGAGAAGGCTGAAGAGGTTTGGACTGGGAACAAAGACCTTGGTAAACTTCTACCACTGCACCATTGAGAGCACCCTGACAGGATGCATTACGATGTGGATGGGGAACCTAACTGCCCAGGATCTCAAGCTGTTGCAAAGGACTGTCCAACCGCTCCCGATGCCAGAAAAGGACTGAGGTGATCATCAGTGATGCCAGCCACCCAGCTCATTGCCTCTTCACTTTTCGTCCATCCAGGAAGCGTCACTGGTGCATCTCCACCCGCACCAGCCGCTTCAAGGGCAGTTTCTTTCCACAGGCCGTCAGGCTACTGCACAGTCGATGACCTATGCCCTCTGCCTCTCAACTGCATAGAACTTTCCTTAGTATAATTAGTCATTGCATTACTTGCACAATTGCTCATTACTGTACTTTATACTCACTGGTTTAACACACTTTTACTTTTTTTACTGTTGCCTGTGGTTTGTAATTTTGCACTGTTCTGTCTTATGCACTACCTTATGTCTATGCACTGTAACCCCCCATTACGCTGCCATCTATGTTGCACTGGATTCCTTTGATTTATTGTAAATCTGGAGTACGTTTTTGCCCCCATGCCCTGTCCCCTCACCTGCAACTCTGGCATAAACCTTTCACTGTGCTCCCTGGAACACGTGACAATAAAACTTGACATGACTTGACTTGAAAAGATGCTTTACAGGCAGGCAACCAATGAATTGAATGGAGGAACTAAAGAGACGACTGACAGCCGGCACCAGCTGAAGGCCTGACCACGGCTTGGCCATACTTGCACTCACTATGGTCTCCCCAGCAGGGGCACTCTTCGGCGGGGGCATATCCTCCCTTTCATCAGCAGGTGCAGTTGGGTCTGCGGCAGCAGGGACGACCCCGGCTAGCACCTCTGGAGGGAGGGAGCCCTCTGTGCTGCCCATGTCAGGCCTGTCCTCAGCAGGGGGGTGCACAGCAGGAAAAGGGCTGGCCATCACTGGCTCAGAGGTCCGGGATGGCAGGGATCCAGCCACAGTAGGCATTGTCCATTCACCTGCGAATAGGGAAGAGAGTGAGCCCACATGCTACAGTGCTATGTAGAAGTCTTCAGTGCACAACAAATATTACGTTTAAATCATGTTCATGTTGGTGTAAAGCTGACTTCATGTTGGTCAAAGTGTGTCATGTTAGATATTTCAAAACATGTTGTCATATCACCCCAGAATTTACAGTTCAGCATGCGGCATACTCATTCATATACTAGGAATGCACCTCGTTTGGTTAATCCTGACAAAAGACACAAGCCTTGGGAGGGGGGACAGAAACTCTCAACTGACTAAGGGCTCAGACTGCCCCTAACACCGTGAACCTGTCTCCCATCACTCTGCACCAACACTCAGCCCAGAGTCCCCATAGTCTTGGTCGGCAGATGAGTCCCCAAACAGATCCACTTACCATACTCTCATATTTGGCTGGGCAGAATCCAGAGTAAAAGCCAGATGTTTGGATTGCATCCAGGTACTGCTCCGTCATGGCCACACAGAGCATCCCATACTGAGAGAGAGAGAGAGGAGTATAAGAGATTAAGAAAGCAAACCCCTTTTATTCTTTACCGCTAGCCAGGCTTCTCCTCCTTTAATTCGTCTTGTTCGGTACAAAATAAAAATGTTAATCGACCGCGCTTTGTCGGTAGGGATCAAAGGTACATCCATCTTCCGTCTGAGAATTGCCTTAGGGAAACAGCTCTGACCTCTAGGAAGACATTTTATAATTGGACGGCTATTACGTCTAATGATAAAGAAGTCTGTGCCGTCCCACAGAAAATGTTAAAATCTTTCCGGTAACAGAAATACGGTATCTACGTTGTGGCTTTGCTAGGCGAAACAGTTTTGGAGAAATACTCCTCACAATATTTAAACAATTCTTATTAGATATGTATAATAAGCAAAATTCCTTTACCAATTGCAGTCCTTTCATATACAAGGTATTGTTAGAGTTGCCACCCGTCTCGTATTACGGGTCTCATATGAAAAAAATAAAATACTGTGTCCCTTTATGAACCAATACAGGACGCGATTTGTCCTGTATATTACTATATTTATCTTAAAAATTAGTGAAAACTATTTGGCATACTTAAACGTTAGTAATTGCAAGCCAATTAAAACTGCGTTCGTGTGGTGATGTAGGATTTTCTCCCGGCTGGTTATGGTATCACTTTTGCAGTTACAAAACCAACGAGCACAGCAAAGATCCACAGAATATTTTTTTAAATTAAATATTTATGAGCAATAATTCCCCTTCCCCGATTTCTATGGCCCGAGGTTTTTCTTACCACTATAGTATGTTGCCAGAAAGGAACCTTTGTCAAATGATTAACACCACAGTGACATAAAAAAACAGGCGCGTATAAAATGAAGAAAAATCTTCAAGAACAACGCTGATGCTATTCCTCACTTTCGTAGACAAACAGAATGATTATAACTCAGATAATGATGACTTCGCTAAAATAAATCGGTAAAACAACCCATTCTCCTGTTAAAAAAATACAGTGATATTAATTTGTAAAGGATTGGGGAAAGGGAACAGCTGAAATAGGGGATAACCTGTCCTCAACACTTTTTGCCGCGCTGGGTTGTGGTGGCTATTAGAGATGTCTAGTAAAACAATTCCGTCATATGACCAGCAGCTGAGTCAAATACATGTATGTAAAATGCTTTATTATTATTATTATTATTATCATCACTTTAATGTTTTAATTCAAAGAAGTGGCAGATTACGATATTCCTGATGTGTGTGATATGAGAAAGACAGATGCAAATTCTTGCAAGAAATTCTATAGCCCACCTATAGCTCGTATTTTTATATTCTAACTTGCAGTAGCAATAGCATAAATCTGATTCACTCCTTGCTTTTCTTACTTAACCCCTTAAAATGGGATTGTTTTCATTTTCAGGCTCAATAAAGTTGTCTTTTTTCTTCGATTAGAAATGTGTAACTGACAGCTGTAACTGGAAATGAGAGCTCAAATGGAACGACGTTATAAATTTCCATCACATAGACCAGTAGTAACTCACTGAAATATAGGGGGGTGATTCCCGCATTATTAAGATGCACATTCGGAAGGAACACGTGCACGCGGAACATGCGCGTTAACGTCTCATTCGGAATGGGGACATGCACGCGGAACATTTGCATTTGGCCTCTGTCCGGATAGAGGAAGTGACCTCGCGTTTAGTGCTAATTTCGACAAGATTAAGGCGAAGGCTTCGGCATTAGGCCCTGGTCCGGGAATTAAGATTGAGTTTAGGGCCAAGTTTAGGTATGGGGGTTAAGGTGGGGGTTTTTAAATTTAGGTGATTCGAGATGGCAAAACGATCGTGATGCCAGCGGGGACACAGCTACGGGGAATCTCTGAACGCTGGCACGGAGGTGACACGCAAAGCAGGAGTTACGGCACCGACGGAAGTTTGCGCAATGTTACGTGCCGTGGGATTTTCTGGGGTGTGTGTGTGGTTTTGTTCCAGGTCCGCCTGCCTATCATTCGCCTAGTTCGTCTTTCCAGTCCGCCCTCCATTCGTCCGCTCCGCCTCCAAGACCCCGCCCACGTCGCCCCTCTTTGTTCCGACCAGTTCGTCACTTCCGGGTTCCCTTTTTGAAAAGCACCGCCATCGAACAATTCCCCAGCTTCGCTTTGCTGTTCTTGATTGTGTATTTGCTTATCGTGTATGGCTTTGGATTGTTTGTGGTTTTTCTGATTATCGCTTCTCCCTTTTGTACTTTTGCTGGTTTCGTTTTGACTATTTGGTTATTGATTGTTTCGCCCTTCGGATACTGTAGTCTTGGCTTGTGTTTGTGTGTATACAGTGTGTATGACTTTGATCCGGTGTGTAGGGAGTGACTGCCATTTTTGTCTTGCGTGTGGTTTTGGTTCTGTGTGTTTTGATAGGGAGTTAGGGAGAGGAATGGTCTGTTTCCCTTTTTGTTGTAGGTCAGGTTAGCTTTGGGGGATTCGTTTGTTAGTTTTTGTTTATTATTTTGGCCTGGGTCACTGCTGACGATATTTATCACCGGTGTAAAAATCACACTTGTTATTGTCTGTTTGGTCACCTGTAAATATATAAAGTCACCATTGGCACTACCCGCTTGTGTGCCGTTGTAATTCGCCATTTTCACATCCATTCTGTTACACCCCAACCCTAGACTGGGGGTATCGTAACAGCAAAGTCAACGGGACCATTCTCCTCCCACCTCAGACTATAGCCTAGCTGGTGTAACAGAAAATAACTGGAATGTAAGACTTCAGTAAGCAATAGAAATCGTGTTGAGTAAAATGTGACCTTGTGTGTAACTTGTCTCTATCCTGCATACCCACAGGCAGGCAAAAGACAAGGGGGTGTGCATGGCCAACTGAAGATGAGTGAAACCAGCTTTTGTTCTAGCCTGGGAAACAAGAAGATAAGGGACCAAGAAGTGGCAAACAAGGGTGTGCTTGTTAGAGATATAAGGTTGCCTTAGAAACAGTTAGTCAGACTTGAGGGTGTCGAGGGGGGACTCCTTTTCTCTGCTTATTCTGTGCACTGAATAATCAAGGTAATAAAGGTATTTGCTGTCTCTAGACTCAGAGTTGATTGTTTTTCCACCACACTGGAGAGCGAGTAGCAGCCTAAGGTCTCTGTAAGCTTGACTTAACGGGTGCATTTTAAGCCTAGACTTTAAGGTGGAGAGTGAGCTGGGGTGCTGCACTGCTTCTTGATCCCTCTGAGGGAATTTTCCCCTTGCCTCTATCGTCCTCAGTTTATTCTCCATGTTCCCTGAGCCCTGTGCTTTGTGACAATGGTGCTAGTTAAAAGCACTATATAAAAAAACAAGTTTTTATTAATATTTTTATTTCTAGGAGAATGTATGATTACCCTAGATTGGGGGAGACTTAGGGTCAGGTTGAGTTTGGGGTAGGGTGAACATATTTCCGTTCTTAAATAAGAGGACACTGGGGGCAGGACGGTGGCGTGGGGCAGACGGACACCTGCACACAACGAATAGAGACCCTGGAGAGTGAAAGTTGAGTCACGGAAGATTTTGGCAATTCAGAAATGCCGACCGGACACATTTGAGGTCTCAAAAAGAGGACGTGTTCGGGAAGAAGAGGACGCACGGTCACCCTAGTTAGGGGTTCAGATGGAGTTTTGGTTTGGTTCCTTAGGATCGTGATTTGTGTTTGGGTTGGTTTTAGGGGTTGCGGTTAGGCAACAAGTTAAGATTACGGTCGATTTAGGGGTTAGGATTTAGGTTCAATTGAACAAAATGTTACATTAGGCTTTTGGGTCAGGGTTCGCTTAGGATGGCCATCTGCATTTGAGTCACTTTGTAAGGCTTGGAGCTAGAGTTGAGATAAACAAAAAAAAAGTCAAATTAAGATACCTTTTAAAATCCAAGCGTTAATGTTTTTTTAGTGGATCCTTCTGGGTGATTGTTTTATTGTCAGTAATAATGGAACAAAATAAAAAAAAAAAAACTTTTCACAAACTTTTGAAGTAATGTATGACTCCTGCCCAAATTGATGAGACAAAAGACTTGAACAAAGGAGTAAGCCTAATGAAATAATCAATTGTGGAAAATGTCCCATAAACATAATCTTTTAAGCGCTGAATGAAGATGCAATTATGAAAGTTGTTTCCTCTTAAAAAGGGGAGTATGCAAAAGATATGGCATACCACTTAACAAAAATAACAATGCGCAAGACATTTTATCCAGTTGCTTCCTTGACTGTGGCGATTGATTTAATTTCCTTTTGGAAGCAGTTTACCTAATCTATTCATTCAACTGAACTCCTTTTCTCTACTTTGTTGACCATTAAAATTTGCTTTGACAACAATGAGACACGCCTGCTAAACGTCAGGAACAAATGATTAGATTCCACCCGCCCACCCACTTACCTCCAGGTGCTACTAACTAGGTTTTGTCTGAGACTGCAAATTCTCATCACCCAGTAGCAAAGCCTTATTGTTTTCTCAAAGGGCAACGTCATGGCTCCTGATGGATACCTGAGTTAGTCTCCCGTGTGAGTATGGGCCGTATCAGTATTGAGGGTAGGCTTGGAGTGTAAAGTCAGTTAAGGTGTGAGAAGCCCTTCTGTGAAGCTGAGTGGGTTGAGAAGGCTTCTATTCTGTGATCACAGAAGTTGCCTGAGTATAGAACATATTAAGGTTGAGCTTGACTGTCACCAT
>JAACJT020000643.1:0-18469 GCA_009936485.2 Gymnarchus niloticus | reverse complement strand
GGGCCCGGGACTATGTAAAGCGCTTTGTGACCGCGCTCCGTGTTAAAAGCGCTATATAAATAAAATTGAACTGAATTATGTTATAGTATTTGTAAATCTCCTTTGGGCTGGAGTTGAACTTTGTGGTTTGCAAAGATAAAGTACAACATTTACATTTACACACTATTGAGTGTCTAGAATTTTTTGTGAAAATTATGAGAGTAACATTGAAAATGCAGAAAATCTTAGAGTGTGCAAAAACTTTTGACTGGTAGTGTACACCAGAAAGAATCACGCTGTTATGGGCACCTACTTAGTTTGATTTGTTGTAATACGTTATAAACATCTTTCCAGATTGATTCGTAATACCATTTAATGTATAGACCTACCTATAGTCAGGAGTGTCATGGTGCTGGACTCAGTGATGCTGTTGCCCCCCACCCCGAGAGTTGGGAGTTTGAATCCTGCCCCCCACTGGGTGTGCTGGATTTGCATGTTCTCCCCATGTAATGATGATTCCCTTCTGCAGTTAGGTTAAATGCCCAAAGTGTCTGAGTGTTTGTCCTATGATAGACTAGCATCCTGTCCTAGGTGTTCTCTTGCCATGTGCCCTATGCTGCTTGGGATAGGCTCTAAGCATCCCCCCAACCCCCATTACCCTAAACTAGATAAGTGATTGGGAGATGGATGTTACTGTCATTGGTTAAAAAATGTTGAACCTGACAAAGAATCCCATTGACAACTACTACTCCGGTGTATATGACCCTTTGTGCCCTGAAGCCTAAAACATTCTACACATACAGAAATGCACGGAAAATATGTACATCTATCATAAAATGGTGTTTAAAAGGCCCTTAGATTGAGTTAACGCACTCAATGTAACAGTCATTGTATATTTCTTTTGTCAGTTGTGCAGTGAAACAGTAGCATAAATTGTTGCATAAATGTATGATATACATGGCACTCTTACGTACAATTGAAAACAAAATTCTAAAACACCACTAAAGGGCACTCCATTTGTAAAAACAGGAAATACTGTGTGATGTCGTGTAGACTACATTTTCAGTTTCTGAGGACCTGACACTGAGCTACTTGGGTAAGCGGGGGGGGGCACGGAGAGGGTGAGGAGATTATTTTCCATGTCCAGTAAAACAGCCCAGAGTTGTGACTAAAGAACTACTATAGCATTCACTCTCAGTCCAGAAAAGCCAGTCCAGTCATGATGCTGAATCCCAGTAGAATGCAGATCACCTTGGGCAGCTGTCTCTCAGGAGAGTTGAGTTCATGGGGCAGGATTTCCAAGAAGGTGATGTAGATGAAGGTTCCAGCAGCCAAACCCTCAAGAACCGCCTGGATCATAGCGCCCGAAGACAGCCCCGCCTCCACCACGCCAATGCCCACGGCGATACCCAGTGGTGACATCAGTGCAAACATGCCCACGTAAGCTGACACCCACAGGGGCTTTATGGCACTTTGGACCAATGTCAACGAAAGGCTGAAGACGATGATGCTTTTATGGAGGATGATGGCTATGCAGATCTCGATTACCTTAAAAAACAGACAGGTTCTTAGATTTCAGTGGGGCACAAAGTTCACCCAAACATGGTGATGACTAGAGTACAGATGTGGATGCGACACATTCGAAACGGACAACAAACAGTAAACACAAACATCAGCTACCATCTGACTGAACAGAAGGTGTTTCACATCTCTAAGTAGGAGCGGGAATAATATATATATATATATATAATAATAATATATAATAATAATAATAAAAACCTGATTTACAGAGGTTATGGCAGTTTTGTATTAAGTTGTACATTTTCACTGGATCACATCACTACATTATACGGCGATAATGTCAAGATTTTCAAAAACAACTGTATCTGAAATGGACAAAGGGAATGGCTAATGATCATTTGAAGAAGCAGGGTGGACCATGAAAGACAGCAGGCAGCATCTGCCTGGTGCACCTGAAGTGTTCCTACCTTGGAATCTGTAGTCTGCAAGCCAATGGCCAGACCCTCAAACACTGAGTGGAGCGACAGTGAGAGGAAGAGAATGAAGGAGCGGAAGGACGAGTGGGCTTGAGTGTCCACATGGACGTGGTGGGCACCGCTCTGCTGGTGGCCAGCTGTGCCATGCTCATGTCCCTGCCCGAGGCCCCCATTGGCCAGGAGTGGCCTGTGCTCCTCGGTTTTGTGGTCTGTGAAGAATAGGACGATCTTCTCCAGGCTCAGCACCAGGAAGAATCCACATGCCATGATGAACTCAGCCAGGGGAAAGTCTATCTGTTCCAAGGAATCAGGCCAGTAATTAGTCAATTCAAATGTAGTAAACTCTCCAGCAGTGAGTAACTGAGGAGAAATGTGACTGAGAGTAAACATAACAATACAGGAAACTATTGTAGACAATGTGTAACACTGGTCTGAAATCTACGCGTGCAGTCTGCTTACCTCCACCCCCCTGGAACGTAGTTCCTCCTGAAAATCTGACAGAAAGTCTGGGATGACGTCCAAGAAACAGGTTGCCAAGAACACCCCCCCCGCAAAGCAGCTGATGAAGGTAAGGACAGCTCTGTGGGCTTCTGGGGGCAGAAAAGAATCACCTGGTCAAAATGACTGGCGTACATTCTAAAGTCAAACATGCCCAACAGCAAGTTGATGATCCACGTGGAAAATTATTACAGTACTCTTTCAGTGAATTCACACTGCTCTGTAATGCAGTGCATATTTAAGAGGGTTACACACTTGACAACTGTCAGATCTGTTAGGCAGCTAAATACCAACTGAAATGAGGTTTACGAAACAAATTGTTGCTGTTCTATTATTGAAAGTGTTCAGTGCCTCGCCTAAAACAACACTGACAAATAAGAAGATATATTAGTGAACTGAAAACTTCTCACACCAAACCTCATGCCCGATGCTAGGGAAAGAAGGTCGTCACATAATAAATACACCTACTCATATCTTTATATTCTTGGATGGAATATACCTCAGCTGCAGTTTTTATGATATTCAGTTTTGGATGAGAATTGTTACACCAAAAATTAGTTTTTTTTTTTTTTTTAATGTTTTGAGCTTTGGTAGGCCTATTTTTATTAACTAAACTGTGTGCTTTAGTCAGTAGCTGAACACTGGCAAATAACCGGCCGTATCCCGGACACAGTAACCTGTCTGAAAACAAGTACAAGTTAAACCTCACAATTCCCAACAAACGACCTAGAGAGACACCTGTGCTATGTGACTCTAGGCTACAGCGTTCAGGTGACATTAAGAATATTCATAAAGATCTGAAGCTATGCTACTTAAGTTCAAAATAATGAAGTGAAAATTCATAGGTCAGAAGCTCTGGCAGGGGGAAGCTGCTATGACTGGTCGACAGTGTGACTCTGCCTTTGCTTCCTCATGCATTAGTATGGAGCCAGCAGAGTTCAATAATTAAATTTGTTTCCAGTAGAGCATTTTTAAGTCTTTTTTTCACGTTAACCACAATTAACACCTGGGAGGGGATTCATGGCTGTTATTTCAGCTTTCATGAGTGTCGGTGGGCATTTAATGAAACCGGGATACGACTGGACAGCCGGTGAATTTATTTTCCTTCAGACACAAAGGCTGCCTTATCATTTAGCCATTATGGTTCCAAAGTCTTCAAACAGTGATAGCGTTAGTTTGGCTGTATTTATTTGCAAATATTAAGAATACATGGAATACTTAAACATTGCATATGTAGCTTTAATTGGCGGGCACTTTAGCACGTGACTAGAGCCTGAACTTTAAGAATCCCGTAGCAGCTCACCTGCTCCGCGCGCGCTCCGGAAGTACGGCACGCGGGCGGGAATGAAACCGAAGACGACGGTGAAGATGAGCAAGCAGAGCAGGGCGACCAGCTTCACCTTCAGCAGGTACTCCATGGCGACGTGAGAGGAAAGCGCTCTCGGTGAAGCAGAACTACATGATTTAATATCAAAGCGAAAGTTCAGCCAGGACGTCCACCTTCTTGGCGATGAGCTCCCGCTGGTTGGTGCGGTTCAGCCGTCGTGGGACGACGGGCTTCTGGCTGCCTGCCTGCCTGCCTGCCTGCGCCTGATTTGGGCGCATGTGACCGAAATGTAAAATTGCTGAAGCGGTGAGTCATAAAGATAAGAAAAGGAGACATGAAACTAAAAACAAAAGCGGACACAGAGACCCACGCTAACAGCTCTGGGCCGCCAGCAGGCCTGAGATGTAAATCCAGCTTCTTCACACTATGTTATCGGATGGCAGCTATAGACGGTGAATTTAAAATCCGCCACATGCACTCAGGGGGTCAGGAAGAGCACCGCCTCTCATATAAAACCTTATTTATTGAACCAAGTCAGCATAACGGACTCTTTCACTGCACGCTTCAGAAATCTACGTGAAATTTAATCAGTACGCAGGAGAAATTGTCATTAATCTAATACGCCACTCACACGGTAACTTTTGTCACATATAAAAAAAAAAAAAAAAAAAAAAAAAAAGCTACTTCAAATTAACCAAACGGTTTGTTTTTGCCATCATAATATAAATGAAAATTGGGAAAATTTTCCTTTAATCGTTTATGAATTTTAGCAAACACACACCCTTTTCTAAAATGTTAAAAGAATTCAATTTATATCTGTACTTAAAGCAAACAAATAAATATGCTCATTTACATATCTTCAAATTTATACATTAACATTTATTTACAGCCTTAATACACATACAGGTAAACAGCTTGAACTAAAACACAGTAAAAAACCTACCATTGAGGATATTAATATCGTACCACATTCTTATTCCTCTGCCGTATTTTGTCACTGGTTATTTCAAAACAGGGGCAACGAGTGAGTGAAACTGCTTCTCTAAGAAATCCGGCCACCAGAGTACCAGAGTAACACAGGATGAAAGGGTTTGATCAGAATGATTCTGACATGTTCACAACAGCCTCTTCCTGCTGTACGTCCTGCTTGGAGGGGGCCTCTGAGAGGTTAGGCTTAAAGGAGAGGAGTCGCCATCACCTGGGAGAGAACACACAAACCAAACCAATTCACGCATACTGGGGAGGGGGGTGCGCGCACTCTACTACCAATCAGAGTATGTGAGGCGTTCACCTCCAGAGCTCCGAGTCCTCTCAGTGTAAAGCATTGGAGAATTGGTCAGAGCCAGAATCCCACTCGGCATCACCGGCTTCCTGCCCTTCGAGCTGGGGGTGCTCACTGCAGAAGCACAGGTAGCCAGACAGCATTTGGAATAGGTTAGGCAAAGGTAGCTGTCAGCAAGCGGTTACAGATAAGACCATGGGACTCTAGTATACAGTTGAGGCCAAAAGATTACATACACCTGAAGACTTTCAAACTCATGTTTCACGTTACCATACACTTCTTGTGTGAAGTCAATTAGGACATTGACTTTAGAAGACATGGCCGTTTTCTTGACACAGCAGGAAGAGGCTAAAATTTCTTTTGGCCTTCATTTACTATTTCATATTTTTGACCCACTCAAAATCTATTTGCACCAAGTTGAATGTCTCTTAACGTTGTAGAAGATTGCAGAAAATGATAGAGGCCTCTAGAAGCCTCTGATTGGCAAATTGTCTTAACCGTTAAAGTGCATGGACATTTCACCAACTAGCGTAGCGCGTCTTGGCTTGTTAGCAACCCAATACAAAAATGACACGAAATGAACTACAAACCATTCTGAAACTATTCATACGGTATCAATTTTTTTTTTTTTTCTTTCTTCACCTAACATTCCGGAAACTTTTTCCTCAGTAGAAGAATATTCATATCCACGTTCACCTTCTAGGTGATGAACTCGCACTGATTTTTGCGATCTGTTGGAGTGATTTGGTCAGATGCGTAAATGCAATGCAACTGGATCTGCTCATCACGGGATGCACTTCTGCTCGTCCGCAAGCGCTTGACTTTGGCGCATGTGACCAAAAACTTCAACTGGTGATTCATAAAGATCAGCAAAGGAAATGTCAAAATGAAAACAGCAAACACACTAACTCGGGACACACACTCGCATAAAGTACCGAATACAACAGGCATATGAAATCATGCAAGAGGTTTAATACCTGCATGGTTTTTAACTGAACTTCTTGGGACATACAGAAGTTGGTAAGAGTTTAGGAATTAAAAGGCAATGCCATCAACTACTAACAAAGTGCATGTAAACTTTTGACCACTGAAAATCGGACAAAGACATTTGTCTCAGCTTTTATTCTGGCATTACCTCATACTGAAGGAGTCGTCCCGATTGCCTTCACTCAGGAAATGTATGGTAATATGATGCGTGAAACGGTTTGAAACACCTGGGCTAAAGACTATCATCCACACATCATATAGGAGAGTGAAAGGATGGGGAAAAACTAAAGGGTTAAAACAGGAAGATCATTTAAACTACCAACAGGAATAACATGAGTGCAGGTCAGCTTCACTAAGATCTACTGAACTGACGCTGTCAGACCTAACTAGGGCTGGGTGATATGGACCAAAAATCATATAAATTTTTTAGCTGAATGACCATATACGATATATAGCTCAGGATTTTTTTCCTATGAAGTAATAACAAAAAGACAGTTCCCAGTCAAAGCCACATGTCCCAAACGTCACACACGCAACTGGTGTCTGCACAGATTATTTTTATAAATAGTTCAGTTTTTAAATAATTAATGGCATCAGTTTTACAGACTTAAGATCATATTTTTCTTCCTTGTAATCACATAGAAATATCATGATGTTAAACACTGCATTCAAGTATAAAAACTCATTTATAACTTTCACAAAGCATTTCATTTACAAAAACTTGCTGTTTTTCGTGTATTTTGCATTGTATTTTAGCTGCATGTTGCGAGGTCAAGCGTGAAAAACAGACTCAATGCCGAAACTGTAGCGGCCACGCTTCTGGGACGCTGCACTACAAGCGGTGTGAAAGCTGACTGCTTAACGTAGTTGCCGAAATGCTTTCGCCTCGCTTGCACTTCTGGTGTGAAACGGGCGTAAGCCTAAACATTTCAACATTTCTCCATGTTGTCGCTGCATGCAGGACTTGTGAGGGGCGGGACGGGCTGCGTTCAGAGAGGGAAGAGAAACAGGTGAACTAGCGGCTCTGAGTATAATTTTAACGCAACAAACTATATCAATATAAACGATATGGTCTCATCCTATATCTCGTATGAAAATATATCGAGTTTAAGCTATATCGATATATTGCCCAGCCCTAGACCTAACCTGCAATGAACATGAGTTTGGGCAGGCTTCGAGAGGCACTGGAGGACAGGGCGGCCTGGTGTGCTGTGGTCCATGGTAACATACCTGTGAAGACAGGGTCCTCTTCTGCAATCCACGGGCCTTTATTGCATACCAGTAACTCAGCCTCTTCGCTTTGGTCCATGAACGTCTCTGCCAGGTCCACACCTGCTCCACACACAGGTGTGTGGGACTCTGCAGTGCACTGTCCCTTTAAGGCAGACCTGAGAGCCCAGCTGGGCACCTGTACATCTTCCACATATTCGTCCAGCTCTGGTAGCCGGAAGATGCCATCCAGCTCTGAATCCCCTACGTCCTCCACTGGGCGGCACCCACCCTGAGGGCGTGATTCCTTGGCCCCAGCTGGCCCAAGGCATGCTCTCTTCCTGCGGGGCCAGCGGTTGAGGCTGTCAGGAGTGGAGCGGCCCCTGCTCTGTGGTGATGGCGTCCAAGTTGTGGGGTCCCCCGTCGTAGAGGGCGATGGAGTACCAGCAGGTTGTCGAGTGGGCGTGTAAGACTGGCATATGTATGTCTGAAGCACACCTGTCCCTGGGGTGCTCTTGGCAGGAGTTCCATGGGTACAGAAAGATGGTGAGACATGTCCCCCAGCTCTTGGGCAGGGGTGGAGTGGGCTGTCCATCCTCTGGGCTTTTACATTAGTCGGGCCTTGGGACGCCCCCTTCGGGTCTCCTTCGGTTAACACATCCCCTGTGCTAAAGGAGTTTGTCCGTCTGAATTTTAGTTTGGGCAGGCCAGCACCCCGCATTTCTAACTCCACATGGTAGGAGAGACCGCTGGGATTGCAAGGACTCTCAGAGGAGCATGGGCTGGGGAACTGGGGCCCAATATCAGAGCTTGCAAGTCTTGCTGCTGCCTCCCTCTGCTGGCGATCTGGGGTCCTGCGGAACCCATAGCTCCTCCCTGGCATGGGCGTGGAGGACTTTGACGTCTTGGCGTCAAAGCAGAACACCCGTCCTGCTTTGGGGGGCTTCCTGGTGAAGGAAATATTCATCTTGATGCCACTAGACAGCCTTGATTTCACAACTGTGGCCTCTGAGATGTCAATGCTACTTTCATCTTCAGTGGTAGCTGAACTCATGTGGGACAGGTCAGTATCCCCCTGTGAGAGCTGCAAGGCATCTGTGCTGGTTTGACTGTCAGATACTGGGTGCTGACCACTGACAGAGAGAACTGAACTCTGACAGGTCAGTGAGCTCGTGTTCAGTTTGGCTCGACTTTGACACGGCCTCCCGACCTCCACCCCATGTTTAAATGGAGGTGGACGGCTGGCCAGGGCCCCTGGTGGTTTAGCATCAGCAGGGCAGTCAAGCGCATCTTCATGGGCCTCTGGGGTGAAGCGGACCTTTCTGGGTGTCCCACCAGCCTTCATGGGAGTTTGGCCTGGCAGTGGAGGGCAGGGGTGTACATCATCGGTGGAACCCAGGCTCTTCTGAGGTGTTTGCGCGATGAGTGTTGGTGGGGAGAAGTGATCAGGCAAGCGTACTTTCTGTGGCGTCTCTGTGGAAACTGCCATACCTGTTCCGATGGGGCTCGGTTTTCTGAACAGGCGTTCCGAAGACTTCAGAGATGTGGATTTCTGAGGAGTCGTCTCCATGGGTTCAAGGCCATTCGATTTAGGAATACCTGTAGGGACTCTGGGAGAACACCTACTGATCCCCATGGTGCGTTTGTCAGGAGTTTTCAAGTGGTCACAGTTGCTTGGCTCACCAGACTTACTGGGTGTTTTTGAAAACCCCGGAGACCGTCGTGCTGAGACACAAGGGGACCCAGGTACCTTCGATGCCCCATCTGTATGTTGTACCCTGACCTCAAGCGGCGACGCTGACCGGGTGACGGGTCTGTGCGGCGTCCCGGACAAGCATCCCTGGCCTGGGGAATTGAAACGCTGCTTCATGGGAGTCCTGAAGTTCACCCGAGGAGGACTCTCATGAGGTGTGGCTTGCACTGGAAACCGAAAAGGGCTCCCCCTCAACACCATGCCAGTCTCTCCCAAAGCAAACCCTTGCTCAGGGCTCCTCCTGCAAAGGGTTCGAGGCCATTTTTCTGGCGTCGTGCCCCCACTGGCAGACCTTCGCCGTTTACGGGGCGTTCGCCTGGGTGTCTTGACATTCTACCAAAAAAAATTAAATAAATAAAACCAAGCAACATGTTGGTGGGTCAACTGGGGAAATCACAAAAACTCAGTCATCCCCACTGTTACTTAATACAGCAGTACAGACGTTCGCCTCAAATACCTCTGAGTCGACCGAGTTCTGTGGGTGACCCTGCGAGCTGGTCACGATCCCATGTGGACGGTGGGGGGACTGCACCTCACCAAAGAGCAGCCGCAGAGGAGACTGAACAGACCCCATGGTGACATCACCTGCAGAAACTGTAATTCACTGTAAAACCACTGCAACCCAGGTAGGTCCTCTGCACACGAGAGCGCCTTGGCTTATCGGCATTTGTTTAAAGTCACTCCATGCCGGCTGCAGCTCTGCCTCCACCCGTTTGCTACACCCCTTCATCATTCACCTGTGGAGCAGGACTGAGAGGATGACAGCGCCCTCTCAATGCTCCTGGAGCTGCTCTGACAACTGGAGTAGAAGGAATGTCTTCTGGTGAAAGACAAGCTCCTAATCCTTGGACTCCTCCTCAAGTCTGTCAGAGGAGTGGGGGATGGGAGGGGACCCTATCAGTATGCATGAATGCATTTCCCAGAAGTGCATTTGTAAAACAGACCTTTTCTTGAAAATGTATTTTCACAACATACCACACTGTGGCTTCACAGGAGACTCTTCCACTACACAGACACCCAATGGCTCAGACTTTCTGTGAAAGGAGGCCAATCAGAAACAAGGTGTAGGACAATTTGCATACTGTCAGTCACGAGGGGAACGGGTGCAGGACGAAAGCACGAGGACACCGACCTCCCAGCCACCTGCCTCTGTAGAAGCCGGTGTGACACCTGCTTGTGAAGTGGTGTCTCTGTCACCTTCCTCGTCAGCAGGGCGTGGCGATCTGAAACGGCAGGCTGGCTTGTGATCATGCTGCCTGGTGGCTGGGGTCCCGATGGATGCCTAACAATCCAGCCACACACAGTATCGAGAATCTTTACCCATGCCGTCTTTCGACTGCAGATGCTTGCGCCTTGACCCTTCCACAGCCGAGACAGACCGGCTGCGGGGTAGCCTGGCTTTCTTCCGAGGAGAAGCCACTTCCTGATTGAACAGGTTTCTTCTAACCTTGGTAACCTCTATGGGAAAACAGGAAGCAGGATTCAGAAAGCCTCCGAGAGCTTAACAGCAACTCTGCTGGACATCTGCTCCGAATTTACCTTGCACCACTTGTTTGGGCGGCTCCTCCGGGACGGGGGCAGCCTGGGGCTTGGCCTGCTGGGAGACGGGGTAGCCAAGACGAGTGAGATGCCAAAACACAATTCTCTCACAATTTCACCCACTTCAGTACCTACCACTCTCAGAGACTTTCGGGGCACCTCGATCTGGCGCAGACAGGGCGCGGTGTCGCTCGTACTGCGATGGTGAGTCAGCTTCCTACTCCTGCAGAAAGACAGACGGTAGAAACAAAAAGAAATACACTTGTGTGGTCAAGCTTCAGTACTGGATACGGAAAGACTCACTTCCTCTTCTTGGCTGACCGGTTTCTCAGCTCCTCCAGACACTGCCCAGTCTCCAGCGCCGGCTCCTCGGGGGAGGCTGGTGAGATACCCTCCTGCACCAGAGACTCATCACTGAAGAAATCAGACGGCAAGATGGCGGCCAGAGCTGCAGGGGGTTGCGTCCCGAGGCTGAGATAGATGTCCGCCAAGGCCCTGGGGATGGCCGGCACGTAACTGAGGGAGACACAGCCTTTGTTAGGGGAACATGGCGGCTGAGGCAACTGGAAATATTATAAAGACAGAAAGCAAGCAAGGTTCAGATTCATACACTGGAAGGATGTCATCTTCAAGGAACTTCGATAGATAGACGGGGTCTTTCATTAAGGAGATGATTCGAAGCATGTCAGCCACCTAAGAGAAACATCAAAGCATTCAGTACTGGATGTCCTTATTTGCATAATACCATTGCAAAAATTTGCATAAATCACAAGAGCTTGACCTTGTTTTAAAGGAGGAACATCTACCACTGATCTGTAAACCGCAGGGCTGATCTTAGTGAAACAGCATGTTGGGGGAAAAGTACACCCTGAGAGGAGAAACTGATTTGGGAAGAAACAAGGACAATTGCCCTATGAAGGGCAGCGAACAGCAAAAAAAAAAAAAAAGAAAAAGAAAAAAAAAAGAAAACCACCCTAGTGGTTATTGTTTTATTGTTTCTGTTTGGGACAGATCATAGACTCCCTGGTTAGCTGTTAGCATTTATGCCCTGCTGACGGTTTTGTAAGTAATCTTACGTCCTCCACTGTCTGGTCCAGGCCCTCGTCCTCAGGTGGCAAAGACTTGCATAACTCCAGCCTCAAGACAGTCTGCAGCTGGCATCTGTGGCAGAACCCCATGGCACAGACCATCAATGACCCTTAAACTCATATCCCAGAAATTCACAGAAGCAGGAAGCAGCCTGGACATGATTTACTGATTTAAAGTTAGCCAGCACAAATAAAAACAGTTAATCTGAAAAGAAAATTCTAAATTATTGTGCATAACCATACAAGTACTTGTAAAAGCCCCATGTCTTCTAAAGGATAGGGCGTACTTAAAAATACATCCCAACCAGCCGGAATCGAAACGCCACCAAAGACGTTTGAGCCAGACAACAACATACTGAGAAGACGCAAAAAGATACGTGGTTCACCTTACCAACACAAGAGGGCAAACAGTAATTTGGCATGATTTTAGTGGAGATTTTTTATGATTATTAAGCGTATTTAATCAGGTTAGTCCCACTGAGATTTAACAGAGACCTGGCCAAAATTGGCAGCAATAAAACTCTTTGAACACAAAAATAAAGACACTTCAAATGAATTACAGGTCATTTGTATGTCTAATGTTTGGCCATGATCCGTGGTATAGATGCGGATACCCACAGACGAGATTACCCAGCTCTCGTGTTCATTATAGTAAGACATGTAAATGACTTGGGACTGAAATGTCTCACGTCTTCCTAAAGTCCAGCAACCGTTTAAAAAAAAAAAAAATTTTTGTAAAATTCAATTTTACAACAGAGAAGTTTAAAGTGGCAGATGCTGTGAGCAATGGAGGATACCCACTCCCTGACTTTGCTGTTAACATCAGGGCTTGCCTTGTACTTCTGCCGAATGGACCTGCCACATTTCAACAGGTTCTGCCGGATGAGGAGTGAAGCACGTTCCTGCCAGGATACAGAAGAGTGCATTACACTGCAGGCAATATCCACATCATCTGGGAGGTGTCCCTATTACAACCGTCTGCTCACCTCTAGATCCCGGGTCCCCTTCAGGAAGGTCTTCACAAGGGCAAATAGATTAAGAGCTTCAGTGACTGTGGAAGAGTCTTTCTTAATCACGGTCTGCTGGTAACTCTGCCTAAGGTGGGACAGAAGCTCCTCTTCACTATTGAAATCTGAAAATGGAAATGAGAGGAAAATCTAAATCAGCTGCCAAGGTGGATACTGGTGGCTTTCTACAAGCATTTAGAGGGGGATTCCTCGGGTTAACCATCACCAGGAGACTGGAGGACGACTGGCACAGACCGGCCACCTACTGGGGACACTGGAGTGCGCCTTGCCCCTGTCCTCAGAACGCCTCTTCCCATGCAGGCCAGGGCCCCTCTCACTCCCTGAAGCCTCCTCCACCTGGTTCTTCTGGGCCTTCACATTAAGCCGTGCCACGTTCAACATCTGCAGGGACCGGCTCATGGTCTTCATTTTCTGCCGCACCGGCGTGCGCTGGGCACCCCCTGTTGGAGCAGAGAGACCAGCGCCCAAGCAGCGAGCTGCCAATCAGAGCTCAGGATGACACCTCTATCTAGGCAGCTGCAACCCCAAAACCCATCTCAAGATAAAAGTAATTTTTAAGTGTCCACTTCAAATGTAAGATGTACCCCATAAATATCTTCCAATTACCTGGCTTACTGGAAATGTTATCCAATGAAATCACCAGATGGCTATCACTGACATCAAAATCCCCCACAGAAGCAACACTACCTCGGGAAACATGCAGGCAGCTGGCTGCAGACAGAAAGCACATGTCCCCTAATACTCACTCTTCTTCCCTCTCTGCTCGCCAGCTGCCTTGGCTGTTGCTCCCTGGTAGAGCTCCGCCAGCGACCGGGTCAGATCCAGCTGGGTGTCTGTGTCCTCACTGTACGTCTCCTCTTCCTCAGGCACAGCGTGGAGGAGGCTGGAGGGAGGAGTGACTGAGTATCACCATTCCAGATTGTGACGATCAGAAAAGGTGGGGTGCTGGGAAATGCCGAACCTTATCGACTCCATTAGGTGAGAGCTGACTCCCGCCTGGTCAGACAGAGGGAACCAGGTCTCTACTAGCCCTGAAGGCAACGGACTGGCCTGGAGACTGAGCTCCTGCTGGGCCCATTCTGGAACATGAAGGCCAGCATCTGAAGTTGGGAGGAGCACAGCAGTCAGACACTTGTTTTTCGAAGGAGAGATGGTGTACTGAACAGAGGGCACGTCAATTCCAAAATATACTCAAAGCAATGTTAGGTAAACTATGGCCAGTGAGGTTTATAAAGAGCCCAGAGGACCTAAACTGTATCGTCTCGCTCTTGGGAATGCTTATAGATGCATGAAGTGCAACTTCATCGTAAATGTTTTTTAAGCAAAAGGGAAAGTAAAAGCAGCCATATGGAAGATCACCTACATCTAGTTAGCAAAGTAAAATGCAACTCCCTGTGTTTACTTCACACAGCTTTCCATCTAGCTTATATGCAAGGATTACCTTGTAAATCTGTTACCTGACTCACATTAAGACCAACACACACACACACAAATATCAGAAGATGCATGCACAGCAGTGACACGTTTCCTTACGGACATAACATCACCAGGAAGATTCTCACCGGTATGACGCAGCTCCTCGTCCCCGCTCTCCATGATGTCATACACAACACTGAGAACACTGCTGACGATGTCGGGCAGGTCTGAGGCAGGCGGACCTGTTGCCATAGAGATGATGTCCGAGGACACGATGTCCTCCAGGTGGGCCACTGGGGGCTGGATTAAAGATAACAGAGCGGTGGATGGCGATAATGAAGAGAGGACTGCAGTGTGGGCGATGCCTGCCTGGCGGACCTCCACAAACTGGGAAAGAGAGATCAGCAGTGTTAGTCAGAGCAGCCTGGCTGGGCAAACTGAAGAAGGTATTAATAATAATAATAATAATAATAATAATAATAATAATAATAATAAATGAGGTGTCCTACTCAAAAGTCTACGCTGTCGTTCATCTTCAAATTTACTCTAGCTGTTTGCTAGATTAACTTTTGATTGTTGCAATATGCATTCCCATCACATACCTTAGTCCTTTCTACACCTGAGATTAATATTCCCATATTCATACAATGCCATGACCCAGGTTTCAGAACAGGTACTCCAACTTCCAACAAAATTACACTTACAGCCATCACTGTGTTAACTTACATATACCCAAGTAAATTATTTTTGAGTCACAACAGCTGGTCGCTGTGTCAAACGTCAGGCGTTCAGCGATCACAGGGTCCTGTCGTGCCTACGCTGCCACGACAGACAACACACAGTCTGGCAGCTTTGTTTACATCACCCAGACTTTGCATGTTGATGCATATGTACAAAAAAGATACTTGCGGTGATTTTCTCTCTTCTTTCAGTGCCGTACTATTACTTAGAAAACGGCACACAGGAGGGCAAAGCGAACGTTCTGCTGGAAGCACATGCTTGCACATCGTAATCAAATGCCAAAGTACCAACCTAATTGTTGGAACCTATCCCCCATAAGTGAAGGAGTATCCGTACATTAAGGCAGGGCTCTTTAAATGCATGTTTCCATGAAATCTCACTTAAATTCTGAATCGTGACAGCTGAAATCGGCCCACTCCATACGGCTTCATTACAGTACTGTATTTCACAGTAGGGCTGTGGAAACATTACCATAGGAAGACAACAGGTAGAAAGTTCCCTTAAAAGGTTCCTGACAGAAGGCCCCTCCTGACTGACTCTCCGACTGCCTTGTTGGCTCTGTAGCACCCAGGAGGAATAAACGTTGGCCTGGCACAGCTGTGAGTTCCAGTCCCACAGGACTCCCTTCAAGGTTATGCTCACGGGACTGGAAAGTGGGTTTTGTCCAGCGGTCACAGGCTCCATAGTCACATCGCAAGTTTCTGAGGATATTAGAAAGAAAACCACAAAAACACCATGGGCCAGTTTCTAAAACACTGATTAAACCTAATCTCAGATTAAATCATCTCCTGAAAGTGATTGTCTGGTAAAGGATTAAATTAACATGTGCATTTGATCACCCAGTGTATGTTTTGGTGTAGAAACGACGCATTGTTCTGTGTTTGAGAGTTTGTAACCAGCTAATTTTTCTAACAACCACAAAATCAAAGGTAGAAGCAGTCCAATGTGACCACGTGTGGATCACTCATTGATTTCTCTCACACTTTCTCTTTGACACAGCTTTCTGCTCACCTTCCCCCCACTGAAGAACACCTTCCTGAACGGGGAAGGTCATGCGGTATCTCTCCTCAGAGGACAGCAGATATTCCACGCCAGAGTCAAAAGGAAAGGCATTCTTTGCGAACTCATGCCGGAGCAAAGCTCCCGCCTGTGTGCCCAGCCTCTGCTCCTCACTGATCCAAACCTCTGGATTGGACAGCAAGAGCGAAGCAGCCAAAGGCAGCACATTCCCACCGACTTGGTCCAACGCTGCAGACAGTGCCTCGTAGCCACAGCAGTCCGTGTTCCTCCGGGCCTAGACAATCAAGAGGGAACAGGGGGGGGGGGGCTTACAGAGGAGTCAAAGGTCAGGTCGGTCACGTGACTCGGCCAGTGACCACGTCAACCACCGACACTTGCCGTGACGGACTGTCACTTATAGACACCCCCCCCCCCAGACATGCAACCAGAATTTAAAACCTTCCTGATGACGCCTGCAACAAATGTAACAGCCGGAATTCAATCACTAGTCACTTACCGATTAAGGAAGAAATGAAAACGGGTTCCCCTGCCAATCAGCAAACGCACAGGCGAGCGGTCACCTGGTCATCGGGTGCTCACGACTCACCTGAGCACACGGGCCGGCGTCGAGCCAGTGCAGAACAACCTGAGTGCGCAGCATCATGTCGCGGAGACCCCGGGGTAAAAGCAGCTCGGACACGTCGGCGACGGAGCGCGGAGGTTCCGAGACGACGAACAGCACGTTTTTACTGCCGAGCCACAGGTCGTCGTCGTCCAGGGGGTCGTGTCGGCACGGCCGGCTCGGCTGTGGGCGCCAGGCCCACTTGGTGGGAGAGCTGATGTCGGGCCGGTCCCACTGGAAGTCCAGCAGGCTCTCCTTGAGGGCCGTGTGCACGGACGCGGCCCAGTGCGGCGGGTCCGCCTCGCCGCTTCCCGCCAGCCTGCTCTGCACTTCCAGCTCGAAGTCCTCGAAGGCCTTGGCTCGGAGCTCCCTGAAGTCGGAGCCCCTGGAGACGCCGGCGGCGCGGCGGCCCGGCGACGGGAAGAACTTGTAACCCCACCTGAGCTTGTCGAAGCCGAACCTGCCGCCGAAGTAAAGCAGGAGCCGGAGCACCGCGCGTTTGACGAGACGCTGCCGGAAACGGGCGGCTTGGGGCCCGCAGCCGCGCCGGGGCCGCTCGGCGTCGATGGCGAACACCACATTATAGGAAGCCATGGCTAGCGGGCCGCCATGGGCCGTCGGGGGAGAAGGAGGCCGCCTCAGCACCTAAAGTGCATCCGGTCCCTCTGCATTTCACGCTTATCGTTAAAATAACTTGGAGCAGACACACAGGAAGCGTTTCCTCCTCCTCCTCCTCCGCCGCCTTCCGAGCTCTACTTCGCAATCGCCATATTTGCTTCCCCTCTTCCTTCAAACCCTTCGCGCGCCTCACCCGGTTCGCCCGCCCTTTTTGTCGCCATTGGCTGTCGTCTACAAGGCCGCGCGTGCTCGTTTGTCGAAAGCGAATCCGATAGGAGAAAGAAGCTGTCGCCCTCGTTTCTCGTTCTTTGATTGGCTCGCCGGAAGTTAACCCCAAGTAGCGATACGATAGGTCAGCGTTTCGAGCGACGCGACTGTGCTGTTGGCCAATGACGACAGAACGTCACGTGTTCAGCGTTTAAATTTTAAAGCGAATCGGCGTGACGCGTGGCGTCACGTTACGATAGATACGGAGTTAGGGAGAACACGGCCCGTCTGCTTATTTCATGTCGTTTTCAAAACAGGAGTCTGTCGGTCGTGCGATAAACTTTTGAGAGAGATCAGTATAAATGAAAGACAGACCTACCAAACATCAGAATTAGCATCCCCTACATGGCGATGTGGTCTGATGATGACTGAAATCACGTACGTTTCTCATGGAGCCGAAGCGGCTTTTTTTTTTTTTCCATCTTCCACCCGCCTGCTCTGGTTTCTAGTTTATTTATTTAGTTAGTTCGTTTGTTTGTTTGTTTACTTTGCTAATGCTCTATGCTGATCACCTCTGGCTGGGTCGCCTGGGCGAGGGTGTTTCATGTTGAAACACCCGATGAGCCCAGGTTACATGACTGATGATGTAAGGTGTGTGTTAAATCACTTACAATCAAGGGTGTGTGTGTGTGTGTGTGTGTACGTGTGTGTACGTACACTTGCTCAGAGTAACGATGGATCACGTGGTGGTGAACCGCAGACTTGCGTCCTCTGCTGCCTGAAGCTCCTCGACCCTCTCGACCCCGACACGCCATCGGAAGGTGGATGAATGGACGATAGCAAATCATCGCTTAATACTTAATCTCTGGTACAGATGATGAGTATTAAGCATCTATATTGTAATGCATCAGGTTGCTTGAATCTTCAGACATTTTAAGCAATTGATTTAAACTTGTGCGTAAGGTGAGCTGTTCCGTTTCATGTCTTATAGGACTTACTACATTTCAATCAGTGCAATTATTCAGGAACGCCTAAATAATGACGTTTTACTGGGTTCCTGTATAATTATACTGTAGCTGCTTATAGGACAAATAATGAAGATGAAGACTTTTGAGAGTCCCTTGGATTGCAAAGAGATCAAACCAATCTATATTAAAAGAAATCAATCCTGACTGTTCA